>LQNS02278096.1:29857250-29885601 GCA_001587735.2 Parhyale hawaiensis | reverse complement strand
TCCGAAACGTTCATTTTAATAATTACGTACTATTTGAATTTTAGTAAATTTTTTAGGAAGATGTCTACTTTTACATCCTATCTCGCTTTATTGTGTTTAATTCAACTAAATTCTCAAGTGATATCAAATTGTATTAAACATGGTAAAGAAACATGTTTCATCACATAATCAAGGGCTGCTAATCTCGAACATCTTCTCAGCGGCAACCGATTCGACATGGCCACGTCCTCGATCAAAACAAAGTCCACATCATCGGCGGATGTCACCAACTCCTTTCCTGATGACGTCGGGATTTCTCCTGACGATATCCACTTCCCTGCGAATGCGATCTCGCAATACTTCCAGATTTTACAGGGGCGTGGGGTACACTACGGTATGTTTTTAATATAACTCGACAACGAGTACGTAATCGCAGAGAGTGAAGTCAGGTGACCTAGCGGGCCATTCAACGGGTTGATCCACAACTAGCGCACGCTCATTGTATGTTTCTTTTCAGATTATTTGAGCTATATTTATGTTCAACGCCTCTCGAGTATATTTTAACTTGGATTTTCAATGAAACACCATTCCGAACACATTACTATGTATGCAGGGAGTTCAAAATTGTCGTTACAATTTTTGTCCACATTTATTAAATAAATCGAAACATAAAAACCGAACTAAATGTTTAACTATGATGCTTTCCAAATAGCTCTAATTTATTCAAAGTGCCGTCCGTCGGCAACAAACACCCACTAGCTGCCAACGATTGGAGAACACTTTGCTGGAGTCACGAATAACATCCTGGGGAATTTTCGTCCATTCCTTCATGAGTGTTGACTTCAAAGCCTCCGCATTGTGGGGATGGGAAGTTGAGACCTTGTTCTCCATCCTGGATCAAATGCCTTAGTCAATGGAAATAACTCTATCCGTTACCAATTTTTTTTCAGCGGCTTGAGCGCCAAGGTGGTACAAATAATTGTACCGTCCACTAAAAATGCTTATAACTTTATCAATATCAGAGTTTTTTCTTTGTAGTCCTAAAAGTCATTTACTCAACTATTCTCTCGCCTATTTAATTGAAAAAATAATGCCTCAGAGTAGTTTTAATGTCATTTAAATTCGAATATAAGAAAATATCTCCGGACAGTACGGGGTGAATACTCCGGCAGCACATCTGCCGCAATTTTCATACTTTCACAAGCTGAACGTAAAATCGCTTCTATTTTTCATTTCTAGCCTTGTTGCTATCTTTTAGTGATGATTTTTACAGCTCTTTTTGTATAAAAAGAAAATCTACGCGGAAATGTTATCTAGTTTTCTGAAATATTTATATTTACCTATATTTTTGGCTGTAATGTGCGGTTATATTAGAATTTTATTGACAGTCATGTTCAATTGAGAAAAATCACGGAATTTTGGGCGCTGAATATCACTGGGAGCAGAACTGTAAACGAAACGCGGTAGGGTGGTACAATTTTGTACCGCCTTTGAGCAGTTAGGGTTAAGGTCTGGAGATGGACTATTAAAGTAAAAATATCTATAAATCAAACAGCTCTACCAACAATTATTGAACACCCTGTATACATGCTGCAGACGCAACTGCAACTTCGTTAAAAAAGTAATATAAGCAATTACTTATGTCCTATAAATTGAACACTATCTCGTGTATACTGCATAAAATTGCGTCGTGTTTATTTCCCCATAATTCTACATTCTTCACGAACTAGCGGGGCCCGTGTAAATTCCACGGTTAGTCAATGCTTTCACCTACTTTTGTTTGACACAACGTAGTGCTTCTGTAATATATCCTACCCCGTCTAATCTAAGTCCGCCTGACGAACCCCGCCTACCTAACACACCTCGTTTAGCGGACTCTACAGCCTCTCTCACCTGCGAATCTTGCATACAATGGTACTTCTTGCATTCCTCTCCTATTTTTATGCATGCCTTTCTAAGCTTTGTTTTCCACAGCATACAGATAATTTAATGGATCATAATCTTATGTGTTTCAACGTGCAGAGACACGGACGTACGGACGGAAGGAGCCTGAAGTAGAATTGTAGTATAGATTAGTAAGGTAAGTAACGCCTGCAGTAGCCAGAAGCGGGAGTCAACCTGAGAATGCACCGTACATCACAGGAAATTGTAAAAGCACAAGTACTAACAACTTACCTTCTGGCTCATGATGGGCCCAAAGCTGCAGCGGTCGCCAATGAACACATTAAAGGTCACTTCCTTTGTCAAATTCTTGGCAAAAAGCAGAGGCAGCGTGTCCAGGAGATTGACTTTAGGAGAGACCGTCTCAGTTTCTAGGCACGTCTGAAATTGTGAAAAACATTTGAAAATTGCAGCTTTAATGCATCTTTTAAAAATCAAAACAGTATAATTAACGCCGTCATGTGTTTATATGTTTTTGTATTTTTATTATTTCATGCCACGCTGTTAACGAAATAGATGAGCCAAATCTAGGCCAGGTTGCAGATTTGTAATTAAATTGCTATTTCTTGCAGATAGAACCCCAAATTACTGAAGAAGGCGAAAGTGGGATCCTTATCACTTTATCTCAATGCAATTCTCGCTTGAAATACTTCTTTTAATCGACATAATAAAGGTTATATACAGTTTCTCTTCTCTTAGCCCTGCCATGGAGTCAGATATTTATAATTTTATCCATTCATCGAAACATATATTTTTGCACTCAGTTCATGATGTATAATTATTATTTCAGTAAATGATGAGCGAAGCAAAGCGAAGCGATGATTTTCACGGGACAGTAGATAGAACAAGTTTTTTTCCAGCTTTCTGTCTTCCTTTGATTGAGCAGTTTTCGCTTCAACAGATCAACTTTGTACTGAAGGCTGCTTGCTAATGTAAAAAAATTCCTCACGCCTTCTAAGGCGGGGGGACGATTTTGATGCTTAAATGAATGGAAAGAGAGAGAGCACTTCCTCTTATAACAATTTGAATTGGACTCCCTCATAGCAGTATAACAATGGCTTGCAGGAACTCATACATCTATTTGAGTTATTGCAGAAAATTCTATAACTAACACTTTTATACCAGCAAACTACTTAACGTTCAACCAGAAACCTAATTGACAGTAACATGAGTGTTGAGGCTACAAATTTACGTGAAGTTTAGTTGAGTATCAATTATTATATCACAAACACAACAGAAAAGACTTTGGGGAGACCAATTTAAATTTGCCGCTAGATTTTAAATGACGTATTGCTGCCGAAATTAGTTTTATCAGTCCTTCCCTCTTTTGTCCAGTAGTTAATGTATGTCCGATGATACGTACGATGACACATTTTTTAGCAAAACATTCACACTTTTCCCGAATATTTGAAAATACGTTTCAGTTCATCATTGATCTTATTGAGTATGAAATTTCGTGAGTAAAAACAGAAACAGGCTATATAAAACGGAACGTATCGGTCAGCAATGGTGACCATCTTGAAGCAATTTAAAAATATGTGAAAAGAAACAAATATTGAATGAAGTAAATGAAATTAGGTAACACTGTTTCATTGAGTTTGATCGCTAGAGTTTCCTATTCAAGATATAAACTATGTTGGAGCCGAAAAAACCTTAGTTTATGATGTGGTTATCATGTTAAACGCGCTTTGGAACACTGTTCATCCTGGGAAGCAATCACAATGGAAAGTTCAAGTCCTTACAAACAACGGATTCCTACAACCAATTCTGCATCAGATAACCAAAAAATTAATGACCATGTATTTCGAACAAGACTAATATGAACAAGCAAATGTCATCCTCTATACTTAGAGCTCCAAAATTTTAACACCTTCAACAGAGATGCAAACTTTTTAAGAAGCATAATTACTGGGCATATGAAACCAGCCAGTCCCTCTGAAAATGTGTCCCTGCTACCATGGTGAGATTCCGGCGTGTGGGAAGCGTGTACTAATTTTCGTGTCCGGAAGCTGGCTGTAACGCCGCTTATGTACGCCACATCTGCGAACTGGAAAAGCGGTGCACGCAGTACCGATATGCAACCAGTTGCATCTGCAAACATTTGCGTGACGAACACCGAAAAGAACCACCCCCAATCACAACATTTACCTCTTTAGTCCGCGTATCATTTTCATGTTAGGATCCCACATCACTAAAAATATCAGAAGCCTATTAGACAGCAACTCCCACCAATCAACATGACACACCGAAATCTCGAGCTTTCTCAATCTTCTGCAACTGACGTCGCTCCGCCTCATCCATGCTGCCACAAAGTAAGGTCACCCCTGGTCTACTCCAAGATAAACGAACAGTTCTTTTCCGGCTCCAACCTCATTAAGACTTTGAAAAGAGAACTGTACCTAGCGATGAAACTCGATGAGATATTGTTACTTAACCTCATGTCACTGCTCAATAACGTATCTTCAGCAACTTTCGTTTTTTTTCAAATTTTTAATCCGCCTAAGACTAAATATGGTCACCGATGCTGACATGTACGCAGTATTTCGTATAGGCTGTTTCTTCTTTATTAGCTTATCGTGCTGAGTAAACAAAGTGATGAACAAAACTTATTTTAGAACTGAAACGTATGTATCATGCTTCTAAATAATATGTTTGTCACTTTGCTTTCTCACAAGCTGCGCTAAAATATACGATAGAACAATGCAGTTGGTTGACTCCACAGAATTTTTTTACAGTGCTTTCAAGTCAAGGAGGGATATACACGATTTTTGCGATGAATCGCAACATTTTATGTGAACTAAATATATTTATGTTCTGATAAGTTAAGAACGTTTAATCAAACCAGAAAGCGAAAAACTTAAATAGCATTAATAGCACATTTTCGTCTCCAGATGACGTCAAAGCTGCCCAGCAAGCAAAGGAGTCAGAGATGCTAGTAGGATCACATTTTACGCACTTCTACCAGGCACCACACAACCTCCAGGTTAAGAAACGCTTTCATATGGAATTCTTTCAGCGGTAAGAACGAGCAGGCAGTAACAATATTAGTATTGTACTAGCGGGTGCCGTGGAAATTTCACGGTCGGTTAATGTTCTCACTTTCTAAAATGAAGCAATCCTAACCTATGCTGCAACTATAACTCACTGTAATTCAACCTAATACAGATCCTGAACCTAACCTACCAGGGCACCCCAGATATAGCGCCTGTCTCTTAATCCTTACGAACTGCGTCTAACCTCAAGTTTGCTGCATACGGACGTCGAAACATGGGAACGTTTCTCCCTATCCTTCCCATTACGCTGCTTGTATGCAGTTTCGGATTGTCTAATATTATTCTAACTGCGCAAACTCCGAGCCGCAGCAACTATTTCGCCACAGCGTTTGCCACTTGTTCAGTTTCGAATTTTTTTGTGAATTTCTGTTGAGTTTCAATTCGCACTTATACATATTTCGAATCGATGGGTCTTTATAGATACACCCGTTGTCACCCGCACAGAAACATGTAGTCCAAGAATGTGAAGCGCTTCCGTATTTCGACTCGTACGCAGGAGGCCTAACGTAGCCCGAGTCTGTCAGCTATAGTCCAGGCAAAGTAGGGCTGGACCTAGAACAAATTGCAATAGAAGGTTTTTTGGCTTTAATTTGTTTATTAGGTCCCTCTGATGAACATATAAAAAGTCTCCAACTTTTGAACACCGGGAAAGTGGTTAATTTGCATAAATTCAAGATGGCCGCCGTCCAACGCTTCAATTTACAGATAACTTTTTTCTGGCTGCTCCTAGACCCTATAAATGTATTACAAACAACGTTTTTAGGCTNTACGTGAACTGTGGGGATAACTCGTTGTTAGCCACCCCGCTGGTCACGGACTGCAGCATCACCTCTGCACAAGATGGGCGGCGTGCATAACGTCGCCTGGACCTCGTCCGAAGTATCATCAAAGAAGAAGAAAGAAAGAAGATTGCAAGTAGCCAATATCAACCGATGCGCTTTCCTGAGAATATCGGCTGCTTCTGAAATTTCCGCCGCGAGACGTGGGGAGAGTGACGCCCCCATATGTGGAGATGACGGATTGCAATTTCCGACCCGGGACGTGGGGAGAGTGACGCCCCCATATGTGGAGACGACAATTGCAATAATTCAAGTAGGATAAGAATCATAGAAGTAGCACTCTAACCGAAGTTAACCAAAATGAAGCATGAAGTACAATGTTCTTGAATAATTTTATATAGTTTCTCCAGTTTCGTCATGAGTAGCTCTTTGTAGACAGCTAATTAAATAAAGTACGCAACTTGCTCGTTATAATTTATCACGTTCAAAATAGCGGGCCCACAGCAGATAATCTTCTGCCACACCATACATGACGAAAGAGTTCGATTAACGTTTCCAGTAAGAACGCAATAGCTATCAAACACTACATGAAGAAGCATTCGGAGTCAGTTAGAACTTTAGAAAGTGTCCGTCACACCAGGTGGTAAAGGAGTAGATTTCGCCAAAGAAATAAGTGATTTTGTCTTTATTTTTGTGGCAGGTTACAACACTTATTTACATGTGTGCCATAATTCTACAACGCCACTCTCGCTCATTCCAACTTATTACTTTATTGTGCTGTTTCTAATAATTTCTTCCCTACAAAACTTCAGGTAACTCATAACTCTTTTATTCAATCCCACAAAAAATAATAATAATAATTCACTGATAATTGAAAAAAAGATATTGAGCTGGTATCAGATGCTCGATTCAACGGCTTCAATAAGATTCAATTCTCTGGCCATGGAGAACAGACATGCGAAATGGGAAAGTCTTCCAAGGGACGGAGCTTCAGCACCGCCCTGTTTAACCGCATGGCGGAAATACGTTGAGGCGTTTCAAACATCTAGGCAAGTACTGCAGGTCTTAGTCTAAGTTAGCACCTAAGTGGCGCCGCGCCTCAGATCGACCAAAGTCCTGAAGGGACAAAAATGTGGGGTGGGGGCTTTGAGTGAAGTGCAGTGGGTTACACAGCACCAGTCGTTGCTGCCATTGAGGGACTTTCCACCCGGTGGCGTTACAGTCAGTGGCGAAAAAGTTAGCAATTGTCAACGAAATCTGCACAGAACGGCCTGGTACAAACAGTTTTCGGGTATTGGCAACAATGATATGCTATCAACAATAAAATGTAAATAGCAGTAACTTACATCACTGAGGTTGGTGACGGCAGTTACAGTGTCATAGTGAGCGTTGTCGAAGAAACTTTTGTAAGGATTGTACAGATGGCCCTGGCAGTCCTGGGTGTGCTGCAGCTCTTGCTGGAGCTTCGTTGTGCCCTCCTCTGATAGTTTGTGGTAATGCTGGAAGAGGACAACAGATTTACAGTAAGATAACCCCATATTTATCAGGAGTGGATGAGCATTTCACTGCATTTTGTTACTGAAGTTTAATATGTATAGCAATATTTGCACAGTTAGCTACAAATACTGCTAAATACCGACGACGGGTAATAATCGTGTTGCTACTATCAAATACCAAAGCAATTTAATAAACACCATCGTGTATTTGTATGTATGCATATGTACAACCATATACCCGGTGTCTCAAAAAAGTAACCAAAATTAAAAGGTCTAATATGACCAACTTATGCAATCCTCATGCGTCATCAAGATGTCAGTTTTAAGCAGAGACAACGGGATTTACAATGACATCGATTAATTGTCCAGACCACTGCATGATTAAGCACCATAACCAAAAGGTTAGGGTGCGAAAACGGTGTTGGTTCAATTGGAATATATATAAAAAGCAATGGAAAACATTTTTATCACACCTTCAACCTCATGATTTACAAAACACGAAACAAAAATGGTAAGGAAACATGTTTTATCACATAACCAAGGGCTGCTAATCTCCAACATCTTCTAAGCGGCAACCGATTCGACTGGTCACGTCCTCGATCCAAACAAAGTCCATATCATCGGCGGATGTCACCAACTCCTTTCCTGATGAGGTCGGGATTATTCCTGACGATATCCAGTTCTCCGCGAATGCGATCTCGCAATACTTCCAGATTTTACAGGGGCATTGGGTACACTATATTTTTAAGATAACTCGACAACGAGTAAGTAATCGCAGAGAGTGAAGTCAGGTGACCTAGGGAGCCATTCAACGGGTTGATCCACAACTAGCGCACGCTCATTGTATGTTTCTTTTCAGATTATTTGAGCTATATTTATATTCAACGCCTCTCGAGTAAATTTAAACTCGGATTTTCGATGAAACACCATTCTGAACATGTTACTCTGTATGCAGGGAGTTCAAACTTGTCGTTACAATTTTTGTCCACATTTATTAAATAAATCGAAACATAAAAACCGAACTAAATGTTTAACTAAGATACTTTCCAAATAGCTCTAATTTATTCAAAGTGCCGTCCGTCGGCAACAAACACCCACTAGCTGCCAACGATTGGAGAACACTTTGCTGGAGTCACGCTTAACATCCTGGGGAATTTTCGTCCATTCCTTCATGAGTGTTGCCTTCAAAGCCCCTCATTGTTGGGATGGAAGCTAAGACCTTGTTCTCCAACCTGGAACAAATGCCTAAGTCAATGGGAATAACCCTATCCGTTACCAAATTTTTCAGCGGCTTGAGCGCCAAGGCGGTACAAATTGTACCGCCCACTAAAAATGCTTATAACTTTATCAAATCAGAGTTTTTTTCTTCGTAGTCTTAAAAGTCATTTACTCAACTATTCTTTCGCCTATTTAATTAAAAAAATAATGCCTCAGAGTAGTTTTAATATCAATTAGATTCGAATATAAGAAAATATCTCCGGACAGTTGTCCCACTTATGAGGCCGTCATGTAGACGGCGTTAAAAGTATGAAAGTGTTCGACTTGCATATTAGCGAAGATAAAAAGTAAAGATCGGAACAACGACAGAAAATCACTATTAAAACTTTCAACTTTTTGCATAAAAAGAAAATCTACACGGAAATGTTATTTAGTTTTCTGAAATATTTATGTTGTGCGCGATCAATAGAAACGATCGATCGTTTGCGCAGCGCGATCGATCGCGCACAAGATTTATATTTATCAATATTTTTAGCTGTAATGTGCGGGTATATTAGAATTTTATTGACAGTCATGGTCAATTGAGAAAAGTCACGGAATTTTGGGCGCTGAATATCACTGGGAGCAGAGCTGTGAACGAAAAACGGTAGGGTGGTACAATTTTGTACCGCCCTTGAGCAGATAGGGTTACGGTCTGGAGATGGACTATTAAAGTAAAAATATCTATAAATCAAACAGCTGTACCAACAATTATTGTACACCCTGTATACATGCTGCAGACGCAATTGCAACTTCGTTAAAAAAGTGATACAAGCAATTACTTATGTCCTATAAATTGAACACTACCTCGTGTATACTGCATATAATTGCGTCGTGTTTATTTCCCCATAATTCTACATTCTTGACGAACTAGCGGGGCCCGTGTAAATTCCACGGTTAATTAATGCTTTCACTTACTTTCGTTTGACACAACGTAGTGCTTCTGTAATTTATCCTACCCCGTTTAATCTAAGTCCGCCTGACAAACCCCGCCTACCTAACCACCTCGTTTAGCGGACTCTATAGCCTCTCTCACCTGCGAATCTTGCATACAACGGTACTTCTTGCATTGCTCTCCTATTTTTATACATGCCTTTCTAAGCTCTGTTTTCCACAGCATAGCGATAATTTAATGGATCATAATCTTACGTGTTTCAACGTGCAGAGACACGGACGGATGGAGCCTGAAATTGAATTGTAATATAGATTGGTAAGGTAAGTAACGCGTGCAGTAGCCAGAAGCAGGAGTCATCCTGAGAATTCCCCTTACATCACAGGAAGCTGTAAAAGCACAGGTACTAACTTACCTTCTGGCTCATGATGGGCCCAAAGCTGCAGCGGTCGCCAATGAACACAGTAAAGGTCACTTCCTTTGTCAAATTCTTGGCAAAAAGCAGAGGCAGCGTGTCCAGGAGATTGACTTTAGGAGAGACCGTCTCAGTTTCGAGGCACGTCTGAAATTGTAAAAACATTTGAAAATTGCAGCTTTAATGCATCTATGGAAAATCAAAACAGTATAATTAACGCCGTCATGTGTTTATATGTTTTTGTATTATTATTTCATGACACGCTGTTAATGAAATAGATGAGCGAAATCTAGGCCAGGTTGCAGATTTGTAATTAAATTGCTATTTCTTGGAGATAGAACACCAAATTACAGAAGAAGGCGAAAGTGGGATCCTTATCAATTTATCTCAATGCAAATCTCGCTTGAAATACTTTTTTCAATCGACATAATAAAGGTTATATACAGTTTCTCTTCTCTTAGACCTGCCATGGAGTCAGATATTTATAATTTCATCTATTCATCGAAACATATATTTTTGCTCTCAGTTCATGATGTATAATTATTAATTCAGTTGATGATGAGCGAAGCACAAGCGAAGCGATGATTTTCACGGGACAGTAGATAGAACAAGTTTTTTTTTCAGCTTTCTGCCTTCCTTTGATTGACCAGTTTTCGCTTCAACAGATCAACTTTGTACTGAAGGCTGTTAATGTAAAAATTTCCTCACGCCTTCCAAGGCGGGGGGACGATTTTGATGCTTAAATGAATGGAAAGAGAGAGCACTTCCTCTTATGACAATTTGAATTGGACTCCCTCGTAGCAGTATAACAATGGCTTGCAAGAACTCATATATCTAATTGAGTTATTGCGGAAAATTCTATAACTAACACTTTTATACCAGCAAACTACTTAACGTTCAACCAGAAACAAATTGACAGTAACATGAGTGTTGAGGCTACAAATTTGTACATATTTCGAATCGATGGGTCTTTATAGATACACCCGTTGTCACCCGCACAGATACATGTAGTCCAAGAATGTGAAGCGTTTCCGTATTTCGACTCGTACGCAGGAGGCCTAACGTAGCCCGAGTCTGTCAGTTACTATGATCACCGATAGACCTCGCAGATGCTTTAACAGGAAAGTTTTCGCCCATGTATTTCATGATATAGACATAAAGACAGCATAAAACCAAATATAACAATCCCACTCTTCGAAAGTACTGTTCTCATTGTATTCTTCTACATTGTTGTTTCTCATTGTCTGAAGATAATATTTAAGGTTTCATATTTTCAACATTTTCATTTTTCATCTGTGAATTTGATGATGTCGCTGACATAGCGGGACCCGTGGCTACTTTGTACTTTATATGTGCGATAGCTTTCCCACAAAGTAAATATACAGCAGACTCAGCCCCTTTTGCAATAATTGATTCACGTCGCCGAAAGCACTTTTTATGTTAACATAAGTGATTTCTTTAAAGATCACGCTTTCACCTCAAAAATGCTTGAGAACGAAGCAGTTCAAGACAGCTTGCTGCACCGTATTCTGGATACGAATTTTCCCATATTTGGGCCGTTATACGACCTCAGCAACGTGAATATTTCAAGATATGAAAATCGGTACTGTATGAATGATACGTGTGAAAGGAAATTCGTTTTTGCTACGAAACTGATTCAAAAATTTCTTTAAAAGTAAGCGAAGAGAAGACAGGTATCATTGAGCTTCATCCCAAAGACAAGCAGAACTTCTGACATGGTAAATTTACCCCTAGCTAATAGTGAAAAGCGTAACGTACAGACACTGGGCGGACGGATGGAGCATCAAGCAGAAATATATATACTAGCGGGACCAGTAGAGATTCCACGGTTATTTATTGGTCTAACTTTATTAAACGCAACAATCCTAAGCTAGGCTATTATAACTCATACTAATGGACCCGTGCGCGAAAAATTTCTTGGCAATAATCGATATGTTTGCTCTCTTCTCTAACTTTCCGTTTCCACTTTTTCCCGCTCACGCTTATTAGCAGCTCTTATTCCCTTCTATCATCTTTGTGCCTCAAGTCTTTCATGTAACTGAGTCGCATAGGCGCTTCATCTCTGTCCATTCGTTCTTGAGACTGTTAGTCTCGTTCTTCTTATACGTACAATATCCTCTTTCTTAATTAAACGTGCGTCTTTCAAAGTAAAATCTCGAGTGAAACACTACGATAATCTTGAATGCAACTCCAGTGAGCTTATATGCAAATGTGAGCGTTCCGTATCCATGATACTGTTTCCATACTCAAATATCTACTTCACTGAAATGCTGAAATTTTGGCTTGTGAAACAGATTCTGCTCCCTCAGAGAAAGGCAGTAAGCTAGAAGAAATAATTGTCTACTGCCCGTTAAACAATAGTTTACTGCCCGACTGGTCGGGATTGCTCCGTTGATCATCTGCAGAATTTATACGTTGTGACCCAAGAGAAAAAAGGCATAGAATTGGATTCCAGAAGCTGCATATATATATCGTTCTGATTTCAAGAAGTGTTTCAAGCCAGAAGTGCATTCAGATAAAGGGAAAAGGATTCCACTTTCGGCATCTTCTGCAACCTGGTCATCGATCTCTATGAAAACGTAACTTGATTATAAAATCTGCAACCTGGCCTATTTTTCGCCAGTTTCCTTAAGAAGTACTGTACTTCTCTCATTGGCCATTGCTCTTCAACTATATGTATACACCTTCGTTGAGCTGTGTTTTCCATCTTCTGAAGATAGTATTATTTAGAATTTCACATTCAGGACAATACCATTTTTCATTGGTGTATCTGATGATTTCAGTTTTATAGCGTGACCCGCGTGGCTGTTCTACATATATCCCATCATTTTTTGTTTTACATCATACTTTCACTGTAAAAATCCAGCCTACGAATTTTCTCACATTGGGATCGTCAAGCATCACCAGCACAGTCGATATTGTATGATTTGGAAATACGTATGTTTGATACGTGTAAAGCGAACTTCATATCTTTGCTTCGTCGCAAATTCTGTCCCAAGTGTCAGCTTTGAGAATAAAGATAAAAACAGTCATGTTAGCTTTAAGACTAAGAATAAAACACGCATGGTGCTGCGGTCTCCTAATATGTTGGGTGCTGCATCCAAGTCAAGGAGCTTCTAATGGGAGGAGCAAGCCCAAGCACTCTCTGGGCGAGTAAACACATGGCTTTGTCACGTGACCGAAGCTTGCGTTGGGAGTCCTTAAAGTGGCTGAAGTGACAGTGGTCAGCACATATAATTAAGGAAGATATTTTTGCAAGACAGTCGTGTCTGAAAATTTATATCCCAGTACTAACCCTGTTACTATCATCAGTTGGTGTACTGGATACAAGTTTCCTTTACATACTTCCATCCGCTCGGAATTTTGTCGATGGTTAGTGGCTGTAAAAATTTGAGCTCATGACTCCTTCCTATATAGGCTGCGTGAGGCATCGCCGCTCTCCGATTGGATAAGCCACTCAGCCAGTTTAAGGGAAAAGTTTACTCGCAACGCTCCCGTAGGATAAAAAGAGAGGGTGCGCTCCTCTCTATTAGAACCTCCTTGATCCAAGTAGGAAAATGATTCATTTTTGCTCTGCACCATCGCTAAACTTTTAAAGGTAAACGTGACAAACACTCTCTCAAGCATAGCAGACATCTCAGTTAATTCATATCTTCCAACGTGATCTCTGATTACTCTTCTTTTCTAATGCCCCCACAGGCTGTTTTCCCCCAATAAATTCTTGTCTATCACAAAAAGGGGAATCACAGTTATATCATGAATTAAATTAGAAACGTGCAGCGTATTTTTCACTGTAATTTAATATATCTTTTCTATTTTATTTCAAGATTTCTCTATTCCTATCACAAATATAGGATATATCTATTTTTGACACATGTAGCACGCACCGTAATTCAAACTGTAACATATCGTTTTAAGGTAAAAAAAAAAAAACTTCTTCCTCCTTATCACTATAGGACAAAATAAAAATATTTGTCTAAAATTCAGCCATTTTGTCACTTTCTTTCCGAACCGGTTAACACTTTTTCCCCCTACTATTGTTCGTCGAACCTATTTTAAATCCTGTCCCATGAGCTAGCTTTAAGAATGTTGCTTATATATAAGCTTGAGAACCTCAGGGTGTTGCGCTCCTAATTTATCGAGCACTGCATCGAGATAAATAAATTCCTGATCTTTATTTTGATTGCTTGTTAATGCGTACTGCAATGCTGACGGTACTGGGTCTTTGGACTCTAAATTTTCTATTTTTTGTCATGCATGTCTGCTTCGCTCTCACTCCTGAAAGGGGGGGGGGGGTGGCGGGTCTGTATCTTCTAAATTTCACGTTCCACTTTTCTCCCTATTTTGAAAACCTTGTAAACGAACCGTGTACTACTACGCAACATCTTACCCTAGCTTATTTTTACTGCATACTGTATTTCATACTTTCAAAAACGTTCTGCGCCTTAATTCTGAGCAACCGATGCTTCTCTTAATAGAAAATAGTATCAGTGTCATCTCATTAATAACTTGTAGGCATTGTGCGAGGAACTCTCAACAAACAAAATGCTAATTCTCTCTTATGTTATTGTTTAGTACAATTCTTACGTTAGCATTGAGAATGAAAACCTCAGGGTGCTGTGCCCTAACCATGTTGGACACAGCATCCATATGAGAAATAAATGGGATTTATTTATTTTATTATTATTTGATCAAGAGTGATTGAAAATTTCTTCCACAGCAAGTGGAACACAGCGAAAATCAGAGCTGCTAGCAAATTGAAGTTCCCTCTACCTTATACGGAAAAGCGTAACGTACAATCACAGGGATTGACGTACGGATGGACGGACGTACGGACGGAGCCTCAAACAGAATTATAATATAAATTGTACATTACCGTAGAGCATTGTGAAGGCTGGCGATCGTACACAAACACATGCTTCGTTTTAATCTGATCCTTCAGGCCGTAACAGGTGGATTTTGCGTAGACAAACTCGGCACTCTCGACCAATTCTGTCCGCCAGGCTTCTGCCCTGACACTGTAGCCGTCGATGCGATGTACTGCAGGTACGCAGAAAAGGAAACATACGGTTACATTCACCATAGCAGATAGTCAAGTATTATTATTAACTAGAGTGCCCGCGCTGTCAAAAATGTCAGCGAAGAATTTGTGATGATCCATCTTCATTGCTTTTAATTTTCCAATTAATGCTTGGGCTGAGCAGCGCCAAGCTGTCTTTCTGCGACATGCTGAGAAGCATTTTTTTTTTTACCACAGTCAATAGTGTCTCCTAATAAATACCGAGCTCTGTATCCATGATACTGATACTGTCATATAGCTCGAAAGTTGTTCCTGAAGTGAATTTTTGTTCTGTTGAGAGAAGAATCTAAATTGGAGAAAATTTAAGAAATTGTCATGTACTTTTCTCGCCTTCTGACCGCTGAAGACTATCTCACCACTTGGTTCGATGACTATGCAGACAATAAGAGCATCAGCGTAAACTCAGGGCAGCTGAAGCTTGGATAAAGGAGACCTCAGAAGAGAGTACGAATGCAACAGAGTGCTTAGAGAAGCTCTATGTGTCTGCATTGAGTGAACTTCAACGTTGAAAAAAAAGTGCATTCAGATATACGTTTTGCCATCATCTGCAACCTGGCCTAGTTTCTACCTATCAGTTTTCAGTGACGAGAACAAAAATATGATTTGATTTATAGAAAAAGTGATGAAAATTAGATTCCATAAACGCGCTCAGAAAAGCTCAAAATAGATTCATTATTTCGATGTCAAAAAGTTTTTAAAGTAAAAAGTGCATCGAGATGAGGGAATAAGGATCCCACTTTTGCTATCTTCTACAATCTTGTCATCGATCTCCATCAAAGCGAAACTTAATTACAAAATTTGCAGCCTGACCTATTTTTCACCTATTTATTTCCTTAAGAGGGGGACACGAAACATACAATTATACCCAAATATAAAAAAACGCTTCGTGTACTTTTTATTTAGTGTCCGCTTCGTAAAGAATTAGGCGGAAAAGAGGCCAGGTTGCAGATTTAGTAATTAAGTCACGTTTTCGTGAAGATCGATGACCAGGCTGCAGAAGATGGCGAAAATGGGATCCTTATCCGTTTACCAGAGTGCACGTCTTGCTTGAAGCACTTCTTGAAATCGAAGTATAGATATCTGCAGCTTCTGGCGTTTGATTTTGTAACTTTTTTCTCTCAGGTCACGACATATAAATTCAGTAGATCATCAACGGAGTACTCACGAAGGGATGATTTTTCACGAGCAGTAGACAGTTATTTCTTCTAGCTTGCCATCTTTCTTTGACAGAGAAGTTTTCTCTGCTTATACCAATATTTCAGCACTTCAATGAAGCAGATATTTGAGTTAATAAGGCAGTATCATGACTACGGTGGGTTCACATTGCATATAAGCTGACTGGAGTTGCATTCAAGTTTATTGCAGTGCATTACTCAAGATTTTGCTACTGCCTGTCGATGTGAAAGAAGCACGATAAAGAAGGAGAATGGAGAAGGAAAAATAAAAAAGTTAGCGTACGTCAAAGGATCAATCAAGAAAATGAAGTAGCAGGTCAGAGAAGCGAAGATTCCGCACTGGCCTATATGAAGCAAACATATCGATTATTGCGTGAATTTTTTCACGCATGTGTCCACTAGTAAACATAAACATATATAAACAAATAAACACACAACGGTGTTTATTATTTTGTTTGATGTTTGATAACTGATATGTGTCTCAAATTTGTTCACTGATCCAAGCTGTCTTTCTTTGTTCTAGGCTTTTTACTCGACTGTCTAGGGTAGTGGCGGCAGGCTGCAGCATGCTGATTGCTGATACCAATGACACTATTGGTCGTTGGTTCGCGTATCGAGCCAGCAGCCAAACTCTCGCGGTACCTGAAGTACGTAATTAGCATCTCATGCCGTTGCGGGAGTACTGACCCTAGCCCGATGTGAGGAGGTTCAGGTTTTTTGTGAGCATGGAGTTCAGCAACGAGGAAGATGTTGCATAAGAGCCTTCCGCCGACGGCACATTGTCTTGACGAGCTGCGGTCGCCTGAAGCCGTTGGCTACACTCCTCTTGGGCCCGTTGGTGTATATCTGCAGCACGAATCAGTGTGTGTGAAATTTCATACTTTGCCCCCACCATGAAATGCACACGTTGGCCCAGGCGTCACCAGACCTCTGGACACCCTTGCGGATTGTCGGCGATGATGACAACTTATGGCGGTCTATCGCGCCAAAAAAAAAAAAAAAAAAATACGATACCGTGCATTGTCTTTCTTGTCTACCAGGAACTGTGATATATTTATCCGGGCTCCCTCTGAACTACCTATTTAAAACTTACGTAAGTCACAACTTAGGCACATCATTTACCACCATAGATGCTTCTTTGACATGAAAGAAGTTTAGGTGACTTCGAAGCGTCATACACGCAGACAAATTTTCATAACGGTTTCTATTTACTTTCAAAGAAGTAAATCTGAAGAGGAGTCTCATTAGAATCGTCTTTTAAAAGACAAATATAAACCCGCCGTTACAGAAGTTTTTCTTTGAGCAGGAAGTTCTGCATTGGGGAAGATGTTAAACACGTGAATTTTGTGATAGACATGGTAAAAGCACCATTAAATATTAACTTAAAATACAGCAACGACTATGTTTGTAAAACAACTTTTCTCTGGCCGTTTGTAAACACAAGGTTAACACTTTGAAATTTTGCTCAAGAAAGCTTTACAACACTACTGTTGGGTTGCCCGGAAAGGTCGTGCCGAGTTTTAAAGGAAAGAAAAAGGTTAATCAATGTAAGCCAAAGGTAAAAATTAGGTAATTTATACTTGAATCGAAGTGATCCACGAGTACTTGCCGCCTAAAACTATCCAACGCCCATAGAGTGTTAAAAGGCCAACACGTTACAGCCAATGAGAGTTAATTAGTGAACTAAACCATTAGTAAAGTAAGTAGATTATGGTCTGCCTGATGGGTCTTCATCTATAAGGCTACAGTCTGCTGCTCGGAGTCACTTCTGTACTGTACAGTTCTTTCTCATATGAATCATCACCGTAAACTGCGCATATTCCTTTGGTTGCTTGTGAGGTATTTTTTTTTCGTTTATGGAAAGTGCATAGCACCAAGTGCCGTAAATGTTTTTTTTTTTAGTTTCAATTTTAACGGGCTACAGAATTTAGGCCGGTTATAGGATCTCAAACCTGCTTCCACGAAAAGATAGTTTGAACTGCGAATGGAGATGCAGTCTGATCCTGTTTTCCGGACTTAATCATGTTCTAAAAGATGTCGAAAGATGAAGTAATAACACGAATTGACATGAAGTTTGCGGGTAACTCATTACTGAAGAATTTAACTTTACGACAGTAGGCTAGTGTACATTTATGAAATCCCAATAAGCAATGGTACCACTAGCCTGGGGTGCGCCATCCTTTGGAGTAAATGTATCCCTGCATGACGGACGTTACTGCCAATGTGCATCAGGCCCGATACACAACTTGCATCTTTAAAAGTAGCTATGCCTGTATCGAGCAGGTAACAGTACTGGGAGATGACCGAACTTGCTGTCCTCCGAAGAACCAATGATACCCTTCTAGGCTTGACCCTAACCATCGTTATGATAGGATGGGGTTCAGCTACTGTTCGACAACCTCGGAGGTTCTTGAGGTTAATAATCAACTATTTCGGGACCAGGAAGTTCGTCCCTCATAGCTTGAGCTCGTGTTAGTGGTTCGTTTGACCCAAAGAGAAGCTAACTCGCCCTACTGGAAGTTTAACATTCTGACTGGGTTGTAAAGACTCTCAGATGTCGTCTTGCAGATACTATTTAATGGACTAATTCCTGAGCTACACAAAAGTATCGCTTGTAATACCGCGATACCTTTAACACGTCCGCAATAAAAATTTCAGTCATCATTATATTGAATAGTTCAAGTTTCCGTTTCCACAACCACGGCGATCCAACAAAGGGATCCGTTTCCACAACCACGGCGATCTAACAAAGGGAGAAACAAGATAGAAATGGGGAACCCTTTCACGAGGGTGTTCCTACACAGGATCAACGCGCAGGGGAACAGCAAGTGGGGAAAGAAGAGGAAGAGCAGAGAATAGTAAGATCGGTAGAAGTATGAAATCGGATGGAAGCAAAGTGAGCACGAAAGACAGACGTTGTGTCAGCCAAGATGTGACACGCCCCGCCTGAATGTATAAAAGAGCCTGCCGCCGCAGAAACGACTGCCTTTAGTATCGGACTGTGGCCAGGTCAGGTCTCCTCAATACGTTCTAGCATACAGCGCGGCAAGCCTGCCATTCGCTTGTCGTTATCTGCGAGAGATCGTCACGTGTGAGACTGTCACTATATATATATATACACTATACGGAGCTGCATGCACATTAAAGTGTGAATATGCCTGCATACTATTGCCGAACTCACGGCGGTTCGCGTTAGTGAGCAGTTCCCCAGGACCACAGACAGGATATTGGCGAGATATACCAGAGAACGGACGAACTTTACGAATTAGGTACAACTTACAAGTACGCATTATAACCAGTGCAAGCGAAGTAAGAGCGTCTGTACATCTGGTGACGTCCGTACAACGTCTCAAAGGCTTAACTAGCGACTAAGGTAACCTACGTTGTCCCTTGCGGTGCTGCTCCCCATAAAATAGGCTGGGCAAACCTATCAAACCTAACCTTATGGCGCAAGGCCCATCTTATATGTGCCTGAGGGGAAATTTCCGTGAGGAGAATTCGTCACATGACAGTGTATGGCTTAAGAACGTGAACTATGAACATTTCAAATTATGAAGTATTGACTCTCTACCGCCTAAAAGATACAAAGTTCCATCCATTCTGAAGTACGGTAGTGCTTTTCTTAGTCACGGTCGTAAAGGGTAAAGGCCCAACTGATTACAGTTGCCACATAATATGCGCTCTCCCGCACGCTTCCCTTAAAATTTCACCCATTCTGAAACATTATTATTAGTACCTATATTCTTAGGTAAAGCCTTCTTACCCACAAAATACACCGTGATCTAAAGAGAGGAAGCAAAAAGGGACATAAAGAATGCCAAAAGAAACACATAACCCATGTACGACTCTGCACACGTGGGCATAGCAAGTCAAGAACGAAGAACAGTATGAGGCACCATCAGTTAGAGTAGGGAACTGACAGAAAATATAGTAGGCCCGAATGCAAGACATCCCGTAAAGCCTAGCTGAGGATAACGTATCTTATAGAGCCCCTGGAGCACTGCCCCCCCCCCCAAAAAAAAAAAAACAATACATGGGCAAACCTTCTGAAGTAGTTGATACGTATAGATGTGAGGGCTCGAGGTGAAGCTGCCCACGCCCAGCATGTGAAACAATTCTTTGGTGGTGAAGTTGCTAATTTTACGAAGCCGTACTCACTCCAGCCGCTGTTCTGGCGCAGTTTACGCAAGAAGGACTCGAGCTGCGGCTCCTTCACGTCCCCAATCTGCTGCGACGGCCTGTTCAGTTCCGCGTCAGTCGCCTCGTTGCCGTCCAAGAGCGACAGCTGGTCTGCCTGCTGGACTTGCTGGGTTCCAAACGATCCAAAGCTCTGTGAAAATATTGAATTAACTTTTGTAGGAACTTTTGCATGCGCGTTACTGCCCAATGAAAGGTCCAACTCTTTATGATCCAAGGTTCCGTGAAGGTATTTCATAAGCGTCTTCATTACTGATGGCACTTTAGAAACCATATTTTTTCATGTGCAAGAAACCAACGTATAGCTTGTTGTTGTAATTATTTACGCTCCAATATTGAAATATAAATGGGATATAATGACTAGAACCCGGATTTCTTGCGCTTAAAATGATGTAGTTATCGCTCCTAAAATTTGCTCTTATTGTACCTAAAAATTTGCTCCTATTGTACCTAAAAATTGCACTTATTGCACATAAAAATTACACTTATTGAACAAAGTAATAGGAGTGGAAGAAATAGGAAACAAAGAAGAGGCAAATACAGAAATAAAATGAAAGGGCAAAAAAGGGAGTAAGACAGCAAACGGGAACAGCATGTCAGTGAATCAACGGACACCTTTTCAGTTCCAAATACCAATTATCAGTAGGTATACATTGTGATTGTGCTAATTGACAATTCTTCCGGATGGCGAGAATGATTCTTGCAAACATCCCGAACGAAAAATGTTATAGAAATTTAACAGTCAGAATTGGAGATTTTGCAACTCAATTATAGTTTCACCCCAACAAATACATGTTACAATAATTGATAGGAAATCAATTGTCATGGCGTTTGAAATCTTGAGACACGTGAGAATTATAATAAGTGACATGAGTTCACACGTCCATCATCGTAACGTGTTCAATCACGAAAATGAGCACGAGCTGTTCGTCAACTTTTTTTTTTTTGTCTCTGTCCACAAGTAGAAGTGTAATTCAATCATGTGAATGACGCTGCGCGTTCAGTTATGATCTTGTTTCTTTACATTTTCGCTCATATTTCGCGTCGGTTTGAAGTCATATTCGTATTCCATAATCCTATACACTGATTTTAAAGGGAATAGCCTATTTTAAAAATAGTTATAGCCTGATAAACAGGCAGAAGAGAACTCAGTACAGAGCGATCAGTTAGACTACCAAATCAAAGATGGCGTCCGTGTTCTTAAAACATTTTTACGTTTTCTAGTTTTCTTCTTTTAATCCTCAAGCGACCGTCTGGGGTCATTTACGACCCAAGCCATTTGAATTAATGTACCATCTTTGCATTTTTCATCAAAATTTTCTTTCCTAGCATGAGTTTGTAAGGCTACTAATCCTACACACTTTCACTGGTTTTTGTAGGTATCAACCAACTAGCGTGATGTATATATTAAAAAAACTGGTGGGGTCATTTATGACCCAAAAGAAAGCATTGGATTTGATATACTGGTTTCTACATTTTATTCAGATATTCCACTTCTAGTCAGTACTTTTCATTGTATTGCAGTGACACATGGCTGACAGACCTAGGGTAGCAACATTTACAGCCATTGATGCATTGAGACAAGTCCTTTATGCCCAAAGTGATGGTGATAACAGTTTCTAACCCCCCCCCCTCCCCCCAGTCCCCTTTGCTTAGGAGCTCTTCAATGATGGGCTTACGTATGTGGGCTCTATAAAGTCAAACAAACCACATGTCCCAGATGAAATGAAACCTAATCATAGCTCAATGTTCGGATTTCATGACCAGGTTACCCTTGTTTCTTATGTACCAACCCGTAGGTGCAGCAACCAGAAGTCGCTGCAGTACCTGCAAACGCAAACGCAGTTCGTTTTGCCCCCGCAACACTGACAGGCAAGTGTCACGTGCGTGTGCTTCATGCAACCCACCAGTGGGCTCAGGACATAGCTACATGCAGGTGAATCTATGATAGCCACCAACGCGTGGTCTGTGAAGATTATGTTCCTAGTATATAGCCTAGTGCCTTCTAGTTTCAATAGCTGTTTTTATAAGTGGGTGTCTCATTTTGACAATTACAAGTTTTACGTATTTCGGTAATCTCAAGAATTTTGTTGATATCATTTTACTTACAGAGAAACAAGATCCTTGTGTAGTTTTTGTTGTGACATTAACATAGGTTGACTGAATGTGTTCTGAGTAGGATGACTTCTTGACTAGTATAAGTGTATTCCCTAGTCAGCAAGTTAGCTAATTATTTTCATTGATGTCATTGATGTTAGCAGGATGCTTGCTCAACAGAAATAAAAATATTTTACTCAATTTCGTTCAGTGCATCGAATAAAAAAAAAAAAACAGCGAAATACTTTTGCATGTGAGAACTGACGAGTAAAAAATATTGTGCTCCTCTTAAAATCTGCGTTTGCTTATATATTGCAATACCTGTATTATTGCTAAATATTTATTACATTAGATCATTATAGAAATACTTCTCTTGAAGTCTGGGGGTGGTATAGGTTAAAAAACAGCCTTTTCTAATAAGGATTCCTGTATAGATCACAGTGGGGTCATAGATAACCCACTTGGTCATTTGAGCTAGTAAAATAGCTTGGTCGCTGGAGGGTTAAACGGGAGTACTGTACAGTGACTAATTATTAAAGTGAAAATAAAAAAATAAAAAATTCGAGTTGTTCATGATCTGTGAACGCTGCAGAGGATAAATTTCGCATTTATAAGTTCTGTTTACTGAACTTGAATGACGCAGCGCGTTCAAGAAAAGGGACGTGCTTAATTCTTCAGTCTAACGCACGCAGCTGCTTCTCTCAAATCCATCAGTTTGAGTGAACACGTTACAATGAAGAACATGTGAACTCGGCCTAATACATTGCATTTATAGCTCTCATTACAGTTATTGCACTATCGCCAGAAACTGCAATAAATCCGGGCTCTAATAATTGCATTTGAGGAACTTTCTATGAGCATAAATAAATAAACTGTAGAAAAAGAAGAGTTTCCGTAGCGAATTGGTTTATTATGATGCTTATCTAATTACCTCTATTTGAGCAACTAACATTCCATACGCACTTTATCGAGTATTCTCATCCCATGAAAAAAAACGCACAACCGACAGAGGAATCAAGCAGAAAATTGAGGCTTAAAATGAGAATTTCTCTACATACAGATTTTTGGTTCTACGTATGGCACGAATAACTATTTTCTATCCAAATTATTATTATTATTACATATATACAGAAGTTTAAGTCTCCGTTTCCACAACAAAGGCGATATTACAGAGGAAGAAAGAAGGGACACATAGTGTGACGATAGACACGTGGAACCCATGCACGAGGGTGTTTCCACACAGGATCAACGCGCACGGGAACAGCAAGTCGGGAAAGAAGAGGAAGAACAGATGAAAGAAAGATCAGTAAGAGTAAAAGATAAGAAGGAAACAAAGTGGGCACGAAAGACGGACGTTCCGAAGGCCTAGCTTATGGCTAACGTAGCCTACAGGGTCCCCCTGGAGGCTTCTCTATCCTAAATGACGAACTTAAGCCCTCCCATGTAGAAATCTATAGGGAGTACGAAGGAAGCTTGCTATTTTTACGAAAGAATTTATCAGTGTCATCTGCTATCAAAGTCTGTTCTCGAGACTACTGTACATTCTATATGTGTCAGTGAAAATACTGTAGAAAATAAAGTGGCGAATCTAACCTCAAACTCAACATCTGCGCCTCCAAAACTGTCCACACTCTGCTGGCCGCCCCACAGATCTTCACTTTGCTCCTGCCCAGTGGTCTGCTGAGTGTAGCCGCTCTGTTCCTGCCCGCACAGCTCGTATTCTTCGTACGAGTCCTGGCCGTACTTGGAAATGTAGCGACCTGAGTTCGACTGCCGGTCCAGGTGGTCTGGAATGAGAGATAAGCTGTCACACAATTAATTTCCATTCGGGGATACAGACTGTATCAACACTATTTCTACAAGAATAATAAAGGTTCATTTCTGTGAAGTGCAGAAAGATTACCACTCCTGCCTGCATGTTCCGATATTGGTACGAACGCAAATGATGATCGGTACTTATAGAAATCGAATGCGCAATGCGGACAAAGACCGGTTCACACGAGTGTTTCACTTTTATTCACGTTCATACATGAATACATCCGAATGCTTCGTTGTGTAATTGTCAACACTATGTGTGAACATTATAGCATTTGGTAATATATTAGCCGCTATGTTAGCTGGTGTACGAAGTCACAAATTTCGGATGCCTCTTCAAATTTGTAGAGAAAAATATTCAGATAGCCAGGCACTACTTTGTTGTCTATAAACACACAGCAACGCAGTCGAGCGTTATTCTTAATAATTATTGTAGCTATTCATAGAAGATGTAGGAAAATTATCATATAGTCACCATTGTGCCAATTTTTATCTCAAAATATGCCTGTATTAATTTTTATTTCAATGCTTATATTGCATACATGTACTGGACCAAATTTTTATGGCTATCCTAACAATTTCTGTGCATGATTCACGGTTGAATTCCTAGTGAAATCTATGACGCCTTCTCTCAAAAATTGCAACTATTAGAGCTTTCCTTCTTTCCAAGATATTACAGTATAGCTCAATCTCTTCAAAATTTTGCCAGTATCATTTTTTGACTGAAGTCTAGATGGGTATATCAGGCAATTAACCTTCACGAACAAGTACTCGTCGCGGACAGTTACACTTTGCTGACAATTACCTCCTAGGACAATCCCATTAGGTTAATTACCCTCTTACACAATTATCCCCTTGGATAAATGCCCTCGCTAACGAGCGGAGGTTAAATGCCAGAAATAATTTTTTTATCTGCTACAAATCTGCAAGTGCAGCAACGATAAAGACTGTTAAGAAGTTAGGTTAAGTTAGGTAGTTAAAATCAAGTTTGGTTGCATTAGAGAAGTAAGCTTAGATAACTATACGAAACAAAAGGCTAGGTCAATCTAAGTAGGTAGGATTGATTAGGCTCGGTGAGGCTTGGTAAGATTAGTTTAGGTTTGGTCAAGTTAGCTAAATTAATTAAGGCAAAAGTAAGTTAAACCGTGTAACATAAGGATAGGTGTAGTTACACTAGGTTGGGCTTATCAAGGTAATGTTAGGTACAGTTTGGTTAGGATAAGCGCATTGCCCCTAAAATCTACGTTTTGGACTTTTTCTAACTCCAAAAATTGCGTAACCTGAAAACCGTAAATTGCATAAGGATTGTTTAAATTTAGAAAGTTTGAAAATTAGATGACGATTCCAAATATTAGGTTAGGTGACACTGGAATACGTATGGTTAGGCAAGGTAAAGTTGGATTATATTAGGTCAGGTGTGGGTTGGGTAAGCTAGCTTAAGTTTGGATATGTAAGGTTGGGTTGTGTTAGGCCTTCCTATGTTCAGTTACTTAGCCTATTTCTTTGGGAAAAACACAAGTTGCTCTTCAAGTGCTAAGACGCAGGGTGATCTTTGGGGAAGACTTTTCAAGAAAAAATGTGCGTCATATCATTAGGGAAATACGGTAATTCATGACTGCATTCTTAAACAAACGTTGAAAAGGCATCGATATGTAGAGGCTAACTGTAAGGTGGTAATTGTCCAAGGAGGGACTCTCAAAAATCAGGGGCAGTTGTTCGTACGGGTACCTGCCCAAAGGGGGTAACTGCTTTGAGGGAAATTGGACCTGGGTAAATGCGGATGATTGTTCTGGACCCGCCCACATGCCCTAAAAGTTGCCAATAGCGTCCAGGCCAGAAGAACATGCTGGCTACTTCATCAGTCGGAGTTGTCTGCAGAGATGGTTAGCAAATATTAAACTGCAGTCTGTTCAGCAAAGAGGCATGCATGACCACAAGCTTATACCAGCTAGTAGACAGCGGATATCTTCCCGAACTGAGGCACATCGTTGTCACAAAGGAAGACCATGTAGGTAGTGGCAGTCTGTTTTATACACTTTCAGTCATTCCTCAAGAACCAACTACTTATACGTAAACAGGATAGTGTTCGTTACTGGAAGAAGTTATCTATCCTTAATAATAGAAAAAAATCCTTATTTCTGCTTCGTACCCTGCTTGGCAATGAGGACAAAGCGAGATGGCCCCTCAGCAGGCACTTCCTTGAACACCGAGAGCGCAAAGTACTTCAGGGACGGTGCCAGGAACCATTTCTCGACTGCCAGGGAGCCTCTGTCGATACAGATGCAAGGCACGATATAAATGCTCGCTACGTCATTTACATACATTTACGCTCTATTATTTTAGAAATTTTTGAACAGCAAAGGTTACCTCACACATCTTTTAACATGGTGCAAATGTACACCAGTCATAACTTTGAGATCACAATACTAGCACTAAAAGGAGAGAAATTAAAATATAGGAAAGTTTGGCATGTGGGTAAATAGAGGATTTACAGTCTTCGGGATCACTAGGAGAAGTTTGTCCCCCATGGCCACAGTGGATGAACCTGAAAGGTATCAAAATAAACAAACGCAGAGCAAGAACTTCACATCATTTTTTAAGGCATGAGTGATTCGGGGCAGTTTTAGTGCTGGTCAGCACAAGCGAGTATTAACGAGAAGAATGATGTTCAGGTGCAACACCTCTTATGTTTCGTACTTCAGGTACAGCACCTACGCAATTACATAGTATATCGAGTTGCAGTGCGAGGATTGCCAAGTATATACAAAGTACCAAGGAGCAAAATAAAGTAAATATATAGTGTTACGAAAACATGAATTCACAAAAAAAAAGAAAAATATGTACATATATAAATACAGATTTGCACGACTACGTATACACCACAAATGTGTAATATTTGACGCGAAAAGCCGTTGAAGGCGGTAGAGGCATCTGTTCAATGTCACGAGATTAAGTGCCTTAGAAGGTGAGGGTGCCCAGGGCTAGGCACTCAGAATGTAAACAAACGTAGGCTCGGTCCACAACCAAAGTGTGGGAAAGGTGCTGGGTAGTCCTTAGAATGTAGAGGGTAGATTATAAGATATGGTTAGTTAGAGCAGTGAGTTAATCGAGCGAGCACGCATTTCGTGTTCTCTCGTCCCCACTGTAGGGCGAGGTGCCTCTTGCGTCTGCTATTTGGGGAGAATTCACATCTTTTTCCCCTCTAGCTCAATGTCCCAGTGAGCTATAGACACGGCACTCATCATTTACTAAGTGTCGTGCGTGTTTTAACATCAAATGTGTACAATACCAGAACTCGTAGCCCTTTACTCGCGGAGTGATGCAAGGTGTTCAACGTGCACCAACAATTGGCGTTTATGGCAGTGTCAGCCCATATCTTCGTCTGTGTGTCTGCTGATGCCTTTGATAATAGCCCGTGTGTTAACGCTATGTGCCCTTGGGCAGTGCTTAGATGCTAATTGCGTCATTTGTCAATTTGAGAACTATATCTCATAGTCTCGTCTCTTAACAATGAGGCCATTCCCAATTCGACGACGCTTCAATGTGCTCAGTCCCAAGTTGAAGTGAATGCCAGTATATGTACTAGTGTCTGAGTTAAGTTATGCTGCCTACGGTATGATGATGTGTTACACAAACAATTGCAGCAGTGTATCTTCATCGAATAAATAATATCCAATACGAACTGCAGTGTAAATTCTTCGTATCATACGTGACGAAGTTGGCAGTCGTAACGTGTTCCTTATGCTAAATATTATTTATCCTGAGTGGGTGCTCCCTTGAAAGTTGCACGAACTTTATAATTATGATCATACAGTGCGTGAAGAATAGGAATTATATGCATCCCCCGTGAGTCCAAATGCATAGGTTGGAGAAGCTGTATACGTCCCGTGCAGGCGGAGCTATCAGTTGCAGCCACTTCCAGAGAGGTCCTCAATTGAGGTTCATCACTTCGTCTAATATAAATTAGTTCCGAGGAGATGAAAAATGACGACGTCAAGGCAAACACTCTTTTACTGTCTTACTTCTCAGTGTCAATTAAGTATTCAAGCAAGTGTATCACTGGACCTTCGTAGTGCGATGTGATTCCTGTGTTCTCTTATTGGCAAGAGATGTGTTTTGAAATGAGAGTAGGGTAGCTGTCATTATTATTGCAT
>LQNS02278096.1:29813152-29830048 GCA_001587735.2 Parhyale hawaiensis | reverse complement strand
GGAACTGAAGGCGAGATGCTCTCACTATGCAATAGAACTGATTTTATGCTGAAAATGGATCCATCTATGGATACCCTCCACTCATTTAAGATGGGACAGCTCAAGGCCCCTACAGATACATAT
Organism: Parhyale hawaiensis; assembly: GCA_001587735.2. Taxonomy (NCBI): domain Eukaryota; kingdom Metazoa; phylum Arthropoda; class Malacostraca; order Amphipoda; family Hyalidae; genus Parhyale; species Parhyale hawaiensis. Next base: position 29,829,925 of record LQNS02278096.1, on the reverse strand, counting down.
TGCGAGCACTGCTTATTACAAAAAAATTGGTGGATCGAAGAAAAAAACGAATGGTACATTCGTGATCTACGCACAAAATACCTCTAGAAAATGGCTGTGTCGCTTCCGTTTTTTTTTTCACTGTTGTGCAGAGTAATCTGATATGACACCTTTCCTCATGTCCTGAATGAAAATCATAATATTATTTGAAGGCAGCAAACGAGAGCACGAACAATACAGCATATAATTACACAGTTTGCGCCCCTCCATCATGAAACTTATGGTTAGAGGTACCAAGCGAGTGTAGAATATATACTTACAGAATTCCCTGGAAAAACTCAAGAGGATGTCTCGATCCAGAGGCATGAAAATCTTCATGCCTTTCATTGGTGTCAGGTAGAGTAATCCGTTCACTAGTTCCCTCGCTTTCTCTTCGATGTTCAGATTTGACTGAAAAGAAACACGCGATTATTTTTAAGAGGAGAGGCAAATTTCATACCAGTACGGCAAGGCTAACATTTTTGCATCGGTTTGTCGCAAACACAGCTATATCATCATGACCATCAAATCAAAATAATACAGTATACATTGTAGTACGTTTGTATATTTATATGTTTTGTGTCATGTCCTAAGCAAAATAGGTGCAAATTAGGCCAGGCTGAAGATTTTGTAATTATGTTGCGTTTTCCTTGAGATCGATTTGCAAAACTTTGACCAAGTTGCAAAAGATGGGGAAAGAGGGATCTTTAACCCTTTAACTCAATGCACTTCTTGTTCAGTTAACACTAAAATCGAGACAGTAAAGATATTTGCTGCTTCTCTTAGCGCTGCCATGTAGTCTGGTTTTACAAAATTTTTCCATAGATCGAAACTATATATGCTTTCAGTTCAGGACGTATAAATTCAATAGATGATCAATGAGATACAGGCGAAGCGATGAGTAGACACAACAATTATTTTTCCACTTTGGTTTCTTTCTTTGGCGAAGCTGTTTTCGTTTCAACACAAAAACTTCGATGTACTAAAGGTGTAGTAGGGGAAGTAGGATACGCGCCGGGGTATTTAATTAAATTCACTAGTGAGTTGCTGTTTGTTAATATAAGATCTTTTTTTTTCGCATGGCATCTGAGGTGGGGAATGATAGTGTTGCTTAGATGAATTTAAATAGAGAGCAATTCTCTCTTATGATAATTTGAGTTGTCCGTGGTAGCCATGTAGCGTATCCTTCAGAAGCATATTAGCTCCAAAAGTATGTTGACGTGTGTTCAGAAACTCCTCTCCCTCCTTTTTGACAACGCGGATACTATAGTAATTTATATTATGATTCAGCTTGTCCCTCAGTTAATTACTTAATAAGACTGTGACGCTTTTATCAGTGTTAGATACGGAGAAAATTAGGGCTTCCTTCAGGTATTCTTGGCACTACCTGGAAAGTGATCAATAGGAGAACGAGTCAAGTTCAAGTTTAAGCCGCTACTGCTTGGAGGTCTTAGGCAGAAGATTCACTGCCTGACTTGGAAAATTGTTCAACCTTCGTATGCATGATAAGGGTCCGAACGCATTATAATTAAGGAACAATGCTTTCGCTCTGTGGAATTTCCACTGGTTCTAGCTAGTCTATATATTGATACGCTTGTACCTACGTACGTGCGTAACTGCGGTGTGTCACGCTCTGGGTATCTATGATAGGGGGGGGTCAGCAGTCCGCTGTAGCGGGCTTTTTTTTAGGCTATACGACTGAGCTCTTCTGTATAAACGTGTATCTTTGTTTGCTGCCGTGGGAATTTCACGGTTTTGGTCAGACGGGGCAGCTTCTGGGAATCAGTAACGTAGCGAGGAAAATTTCCATAGGGGGAAGCCAGGGAGAGACATAAGCCAGGCCATAAGCAATGCAACTTTTTGCGGCCTTATTCCCAGTGGGAAAAGAGGGGGGGTTAAACTCTTTTGGGCGGGGATGTCGTGACAAAAAAAAAAAAAAAAACCATACCCTAAGCGATTAAGCAATACAATTTTAATAAGGCCTCACTTCCAGTGGTGGGAGGAAGTGCTACTCCACGCTCCCCTGATTATGCCACTGCTGGGAATTATTATCAGCCGAAAGGATTGGCTTAATATATCACACATTGAGTACTAGTATTGTCGAGTAAGTGCGATTCTACCGTGCTGAAACATGAATATTTCACGGGTCCGTCAGAAAGGTCTTGCAGAGCGGTGGAAGTTTCACGAATATAGCTAGTTATTATAATTCTCTTAGTTCTGTCCTACGTTCCTTACTTCGTTCCATCCTTTCTCAGTAGGCTATGACCCCACGATACTGTCAGTACGGGAAAAAAAGGGAATTGCTGATACGGTCTCCGGATGGAACAAAAGTCAAGTTTAAACTTAGACCGCCACCGTTCGCCAGTCAAAGATAGAGGATTTGCTCTTTGGCTGGAACATAGTTTCAAACTTCCTATCCATGATTCGGATCTGTAATATCGTAAAAGAACAGAACAATACTTTGATTTTATGGAACTTCCACAGGTTTCTTCTAGATATTTCGAATAGTTAGTTTAAACCTCTGTCTCCACAACAAATGAGATTTGGCTCACTAAGAAACAAGAGACCCAGAGTATGTCGATAGAAACGAGGAACCCACGAAAGAGCGTTCCCCACTATGAATGACATGAGTGGAAACAGGCAAGGCCACCTAGACTGAAGGCCCGCACACCGCCGTCTGTGACGTCATCAGATGTGGGGCATTGTTTTGGCTACCTGCACATAGTTTGAAACATGGTGGTGGTCAGTGTTCGTGGCTCTGGCTAGATTGTCCCCTAAAAATTGGTCTTTGAATGAAATTTCTAGTAGTAGTAATATGAGAAAATATAAGCCTCCCTAAATAAGTAGCTACTAAGCTCCTGCAAGAGAGGAAAAGAAAGGGACATATAGTATGGCGATAGTCACAGGGAACCCATGTACGAAGGTTTTCCCACACAGGAGCAATGCGCATAGGCTGAGCAAGTCGGAAAAGAAGAAGAAGAAAAGGCGAAAGCGAAACTTCAATACGATGGTTAATACTTATAGTGAGCCCAAATACTTCAGTAAATTTAAATCTGAACTTAATGTTTATATATTATTAGATACTAGCGAAAGCCTTTGTAAGCGGCAACAGAAATGCCTGCTTGCTTTGAAACTCAACTCCGCGGCATTGTTAACAAAGAAAAAAAATAGTGTGGTAACGTTGACACAATTAAAGTACTTGCTCTTAGTTATCGGTTATTATAGAGGTGAACGAAAATTTCAATTAGTGAATCTACTAGGATAAAACTCATCGCAAGCCAAAGTGTTACGTGCTTGATGACATTGTCTCCTATAGGGGCAAGAGCTAGCCCGGCTGGAAGTAATCCATGCTTCTAATGTTGTGAGAACTATTGTTTGTATTTCACCTACATGTCGAATTGCTGAACTGCATAAGCAAGGTTGGCTGCAGCTGAGATTCACCCCATTAAAACTGTGATTTGTAACTTCCCAAAGGACCCAGATAGTTATAGAAGAGCAACTTCCCATGTATAGAGTAGGAGAATTAAACGGACTGTTTCTCAAGATAGAGGACAGTCTTCCACGACAATTAAGGCACTCACAGATGTTGATTGCAGTTCAATAACCTTCAGGCGACACGACAGAAGGGCTTGAAAAATAAAAGCGTCTGGAAGGTCTGTGGTTGTTTCCACGTCACAAACACGCCCGTTAACAGTTTCCTCGAGAGCACCAAACATAGGACATTGAAAAGTGATCTTAAGGTTTGTTTTCGGAACTAGCAAAAGCTCAATCTGGATTGCCCTGACGGCTTGCAACGGTACTGGTATGACAAAAATATGCCTCATGAAATATTTTTCAAGCGTCACAGCGGTGGAGGCTCCGTTATGGTATGGGGTGCCTTTCCCTACAGGGGAGTAATAAAGCTTCAAGAGATGCAGGGTCGTTAAGCAGCTGCTGTTTATGTCGGCATGTTATAAGATCATCTTTGTCAAGAAAGGGCCCTCGTTTGTGTGGTGATGAATGTTTTTTTTTTTTTCAGCAAGATAATACAGCAGTCCACACTGCCCGCCAGATTATGACCTTTTTTCCAAGAAAATGGGTTCACGTTTTGCGTCATGCAGCATGCTCGCTAGATATAAACTGAATGAAAAATCTTTGGCGATGGATGACGAGAGATGTTTGCAGAAATGGAAAACAATTTGTGATAGAAAACGAACTTCGTACTGCTATCATTAGAAGCTGGGATAATATTCCTCCAACCCTCATGGAAACTCATTTCTAGTATGCCACAAAGAATTTTTGAGGATTTCAACAAGAATGGAGGCAGTATTCATTACTAATTTCAAATTTTGCTCACCTCGTCTTTATCGAAAGCTTACAAACGAAGTCTGATTGTGGTCTTACAATTTTGATAAGCAAAAATGTACATTTCTTAATAAATTGTTACAGCAGGTATTTTTCGCCTATCTCACCTTCTACCTTTAGGAATTACTGATCCCGAGTTGAAAAAGTTTATTTATCACCAAAACGTTATTTTTTAACATTTTCAAGCGGTCTTAAACTTTTGATCTGGAGTTTATGTACCTCAGCTAAGAGGCTTTGCTTTTCTCTCATCCACATAACTTAAAAAGTTATGAACTTCAAAATACGTTCAGTGACTGTTCGAAATATTACGAGCTACAGATGACTAAATTTTTGGTGATGACCGGCCCTTCATGAAATTTAGAGGAGCTGCAAGGAATGTTATGAGGACTATACATGAGAAAATTCGATAAAAATTTTAGATTCTTGATCAGTTGGAATTGGTTAGTGTTGCATTGTTTGGCTCAGGTCTGCGCTCTCGGAATGCGTTTCTAGTTCTAAATGTGGCTGTAAGTTTGTCCTGGATCCTGCTCTGTAAGTTTATCCTAGATCCTGCTCTGTAAGTTTATCCTAGATCCTGCTCTGTAAGTTTATCCTAGAACCTGCTCTGTAAGTTTATCCTAGATCTTGCTCTGTAGGTTTATCCTAGATCCTGCTCTGTAAGTTTATCCTACATCCTGCTCTGTAAGTTTATCCTAGATCCTGCTCTGTAAGTTTATCCTAGATCCTGCTCTGTAAGTTTATCGTAGATCCTGCTCTGTAAGTTTATCCTGGATACTGCAGAATTGCTCTGGAAGAGAAGCGACGTGAATACATTCGTCAAACAATGGGAAGAACAAATTAAGGAAAAAGAGAGTTAAACCTAAGAATTGTGATTCCGAGCAGATTTTAAGGAGAAAAATATAGTGCTAAGGCTCCAATAGAATTCGTAATAGAAACAATATACTGTGTTAGGAACAAAATGATACATCTGGTACGCAAACTAAACTAGCTATATCAATGTTAAATGGTGAGTCTGTAAGTGACCCTGTAAAAGTTGAAAATATATAGGTATAGGTAACGCCAATTTCGACTACCTAATATGTAGTCATCGGTGCAGGACGTGATAAAATGATTCACTGCTTTAGGACAAACTTTAACAAGAACATTTTCAGTTTTAGGCGATAACCAGTTGACCTATTGGGGTAATAGACAATATTTTAACACATGCATTGTCAATATTAGGCGACAACCAGTTGAGCCATTAGGGTAATAGAAAACCAAAACCACAGGAGAGCTATATTTAATAAAGTTAGCGTAAGTAATTGACAGCAATTTCAAGAACCGCTTCACAATGGTTTAATTGAGCACTAATATGGAAAGGATAGCTCCCGATAGCAATCGGTTATAGCTGTCTGATTCACTTGACATTTAAAACACACGCGTCTACCCGCGCTTGGGAGAATATTTGACAGGACGCGTCACCAAATCATTCGTCAAATTCGCTGATCTGAGCACATGACTCGACTAATTTCGGGTTTAATCCTCGTCCTGAAGTGGTCAAAAACCGGTAGACCATTAGAGAATATGAAATCAAGTCTGTATGATGAAGACCTTGTCGTAAAACAGATAAGATTACTGGCGCAAGAGCTGCAAATGATATGCAGCAGTGTAACAGAACACAGATTGACTATTTAAATTCATACCATCAGGTAGCAATCTTAAAAAATACAAATAAAACAGACTTCAGTTAAAGAGTATAAGCATCAAGAATATAAAAATGCTCAGAGGATTTCATTACATTCTGGCATATATTGGCCTTATGGGTGCTTTCTGCCGTTCTTCTACTGTTCTACTGCGTAAGTATCGCTTCCTAAACAGCCACCGGTAACTCACCATACTTGGTAGCTGTTTTTTCTAGGACTTTACTACTTTTATGCCTCCTTTCAGTAGCACTGTCGTTTACAGAAATGCACTTTTGCTCGCTGTTCAAGAAGATATGGTCCGCTTAGACGGACTGATTGCTAAGAAGAACTGTCATTTTCTCCAAACATTGTTTGCTCGTGTCACAGCATCCTCGAGTTTGGTGAAGGATTTTTTTTTTCTTAATTACATTTTCTGGATAGTAAAGTTTATTTGTCCCCTTGTAACGAAGAAGACTTACCCGCATCAAGTTGAGGAAGAAGTTGTCAAACTGAGGCGTCGTGAGCGGCCTCCTAAAGCCGCGGACTAAGTTGTAGAGGACGTCCATGGGATCTCTACGGGCGTGCGCAACCACGAGATCGATCTGTTGAGGATTGTCATTATCAAGAACAATAGAAATATCACACTTACTTATAAGGAATACGGAGGCAGTTCATGTGCCTTGAGGCAATAATGCGTCTGAATATCAAACAAAGGAAACAGTGAAACGCAAGAGAATTCGATACGTCGAATTATTGTGAAAAACNGTGCACTGACTGCCGGTAAGCACAGAATCCGCTCCGGACATAGACGGCCATTCCACGGAATCCAGGCCCCGAACCCCACAGCCTTCGAAAAGGGGACTGAAAACCGGCCAAGGCAAGCTCAGCGTCGTGCCTCCTGCCAGACACCAATGTCTCGGAGCAGCACGACGTCCACACCACGGGACACAATGTCGAGCTCGGCAAGGTTCTCATGCAGTCCCTTAATATTACAATAAAGGAGATGACACCCCCGAGCTCGACCAGGTCCCGGGTTGCTTTCCACATCCCCAGAAAGTGAGAAAAAGAGAAAAAATAAAAAACATAAATATACAGAAATGTACAGATATATACAGAAATATACAAAGAAGAAACAGAGAATCCCATGAACTAAGAAGCTAATACGTATAAAGCATAATAAACCAAAAACAAATCGACAATAACGATAGCTCCGAAAGCGGCCAGCTATCTACGCGCCCCAGACCCTGCCATCACCAGTACATGCTTTGGCCGAAAAGAAGAAGAGAAAGGAAAGGAAAAGAGCATCAGGTGGTACCACCTGATGGAAGAGAGAGAGGAGCAGACTGCGGAAGACTGAGTACCCAGCTATGGAACCAGCCTGTTTATCTCCTCTCAGGGATGCCGTTGGACCAAAAGGTCTCATCCGCCTTTAGAGTGGCATTTCCTCCAACGCAGGGGCTACCCAGAGCCTCAAACCCAAAGCCAGCTCATACAAACAAAGAAGCGTCCGTGATCGGACAGTGGGGGCGGCCTGATAACGCGCAGGACACGCTTATCACTTATTATAAAGGTGAATGTAAATTTCAATTAGTGAATCTACTAGGATAAAACTCTCCGCAAGCCAAAGTGTTACGTGCTCCATGACATTGTCTCCTAGGGGCATGAGCTAGCCCGGCTGGAAGTAATCCATGCTTCTAATGTTGTGAGAACTATTGTTTGTATTTTACCTACGTGGTCGAATTGCTGAGCTGCATAAGCAAGGTTTGCTGCAGCTGAGATTCACCCCAGTAAAACTGTGATTTGTAACTTCCCAAAGGACCCTGATAGTTATAGAAGAGCAACTTCCCCTGTATTGAGTAGGAGAATTGAACGGGCTTGTTTCTCAAGATAGAGGACGGTCTTCCACGCCAATCAAGGAACTCACAGATGTTGATTGCAGTTCAATAACCTTCAGGCGACACGACAGAAGGGCAAAAGTAAAAGCGTCTGAAAGGTCCGTGGTTGTTTCCACGTGACAAAGGGGTCCGCTAACAGTTTACTCGAGAGCACCAAATATAGGACATTGAAAAGTGATCTTAAGGTTTGTTTTCTTAACGAGCTAAAGTTCATCTAGATTGCCCTGAAGGCTTTGAACGGTACTGGTGTGACAAAAAGATGCCTCATGAAATATTTTTCAAGCGTCATATCGGTGGAGGCTCCGTTATGGTATGGGGTGCCTTTTTCTACACGGGAGTAATAAAGCTTCGAGATTTGCAGGGTCGTTAAGCAGCGCCTGTTTATGTCGGCATGTTACTAAGATCATCTTTGTCAACAACGGGCCCTCGTTTGTGTGGTGATGAATGATTTTTCCAGCAAGATAATACAGCAGTCCACACTGCCCGCCAGACTATGACCTTTTTTCAAGAAAATGGGGTCCATGTTTTGCGTCATAAAAAAAAATCTTTGGCGATGGATGACGAGAGATATTTACAGAAATGGAAAACAATTTGTGATAGTAAACGAACTTCGTGATGCTATCTTTAGAAGCTGGGATAATATTCCTCCAACCCTCATGGAAACTCATTTCTAGTATGCTACAAAGAATTTTTGAGATTTTCAACAAGAATTCATTCATTACTAAGTTCAAATTTTGCTCACCTCGTCCTTATCGAAAGCTTACAAACGAAATCTGATTGTGGTCTTACAATTTTGATTAGCAAAAATGTACATTTCTTAATAAATTGTTACAGCAGGTTTTTTTCGCCTATCTCACCTTCTACCTTCAGGAATTACTGATCCCGAGTTGAAAAAAAGTTTATTTATCACCAAAACGTTATTTTTTAACATTTTCAAGCGGTCTTAAACTTTTGATCTGGAGTTTATATACCTCAGCTAAGAGGCTTTGCTTTTCTGTCATCCACATAACTTAAAAAAATATGAACTTCAAAAAACGTTCAGCGACTGCTCGAAATATTATGGGCTACAGATTGCTAAACTTTTGGCGATGAACTGTTTGTTTGTTTGTTCGTCTTCCTTTTGTTTTTCTATCACCTATATAACTCAAAAGTTATGAACGGCCCTTCATGAAATTTAAAGGAGCTGCTGTAAGATTGTTATGAGGACAAGGTATACATGAGGCAATTTTGATAAAAATTTTAGACTCTAAATCAGTTTGAATTGGTTAGTGTTGCATTGTTTAGGTCTGCGCTCTCGAAATGCGTTTCTTGTTCTAAATGTGGCTCTAAGTTTATCCTGTACCCTGCTCTGGAAGAGAAGCGAGGTAAATATACTGTATTCGTCAAACAATGGGAAGAGCAAATTAAAGAAAAAGAGAATTAGACCTAAGAATTGTGATTCCGAGTAGATTTTAAGGAGACAAAGATAGTGTTAAGGCTCCAACAGAGTTTTTAGTAGACTCAATATACAGTGTTAGGAACAAAATGACACATCTGGTGCGAAAATTAAACGAACTATATCAACGTTAAATGGTGATTCTGCAAGCGACATTGTACAAGTTGAGCATATAGGTAACGCCAATTTTGACTACCTAAAATATAGTCATCGGTGCAGGACGCACTACGTGATAATATTATTCACTGCTTTAGAACAAAACTTTAACAAAAACATTTTCAGTTTTAGGCGATAACCAGTTGAACTATTCGGGTAATAGATAAAATTTTAACACGTACATTTTCAATATTAGGCGATAAATAGTTGAACTATTGGGGTGATAGAATTACCAAAATCATGGGAGAGCTATATATTCAATAAAGTTAGCGTAAGTAATTGACAGCAATTTCAAGAACCGCTTCACAATTGTTCAATTAAGCTCTAATATGGAAAGGATATCTCCCTATTGCAATCGGTTATAGCTGTCCGATGCACTTCACATTTGAAACACACGCGTCTACCCGCGCTGGGGAGCATATTTGACAGGACGCGCCACCAAATCATTCGTCAAATTCGCGGATCTGAGAACATGATTCGACTAATTTCGGGTTTAATCCTCGTCCTGAAGTGATCAAAAACCGGTAGACCATTAGAGAATATGAAATCAAGTCTGTATGATGAAGACCTCGTCGTAAAACCGATAAGACTACTAGCTGGCGCAAGAGCTGCAAATGATATGCTGCAGTGTAACAGAACACAGATTAACTCTTTAAATTCATACCATCAGGTAGCAATCATAAAAAATACAAATAAAACAGACTTCAGTTAAAGAGTATAAGCATCAAGAACAAAAAAATGCTCAGAGGATTTCATTACATTCTGGCAAATATTGGCGTTATGGGTGCTTTCTGCCGTTCTTCTACTGTTCTACTGCGTAAGTATCGCTTCCTAAACAGCGACCGGTAACTCACCATACTTGATAGCTGTTTTTTCTAGGCCTTTACTACTTTTATGCTTTCTTTTTTTAGTAGCACTGTCGTTTACAGAAATGCACTTTTGCACGCTGTTCAAGGAGATATGGTCAGCTCAGACGGACTGATTGCTAAGAAGAACTGCCATTTTCTCCAAACATTGTTTGCTCGTGTCACAGCATCCTCGAGTTTGGTGAAGGATTTTTTAAAATTATATTTTCTGTCTAGTATAGTTTATTTGTACCCTTGTAATGAAGAAGACTTACCCGCATCAAGTTGAGGAAGAAGTTGTCAATCTGGGGTGTCGTGAGCGGCCTCCTAAAGCCGCGGACTAAGTTGTAGAGGACGTCCATGGGATCTCCTCGGGCGTGCGCAACCACAAGATCGATCTGTTGAGGTTTGTCATTATCAAGAACAATAGAAATATTACACTTACTTATAAGGAATACGGAGGCAGTTCATGTGCCTTGAGGCAATAATGCGTCTGAATATCAAACAAAGGAAACAGTGAAACGCAAGAGAATTCGATACGTCGAATTATTGTGAAAAACTTACATTTTATTCAATAAAAGTAGCTCAGATGGATATGAATTATGCATGCCACCGTAAATAGTAAGTTTCCAGAAGGATACTAGAATCAAGGCTTTTTTAATTTTTCATAGAGAAAAATCAAAATGACGACCTAAAAGTATCCAGTATCCATCTATGTCGTATATTTATCGAGATATTACAGCACTCGTTACCTCCGCCAAGGAGGTTATGTTTTTGTTGTGTTTGCCTGTCTGTCTGACTGTTTGTCTCTCTTTGTCTCTCACCAAGATTACTCAAAAAGTTATGAATGGATATTTACGAAATTTACAGCGATTGCTTGACATGTTAACAGTAACAGATGATTTTGACTTTTGGTGGAAATCCTTGCATCCGTTTACTTGTTTGTTTGTCTGTCTATTTTTTCTTAAAGCCATACCTCAAAAAGTTATGGACGGATTTTCATGACATTTACATGAGTTGTAAGGTATATTACGAAGAGTGAATGACAAAATTTTCGAGATGATCTGTTGATTGGTTCGTTTGTTTGTCGCTGTGTTTGATTTAATGGCTGTTAGCACAACAACTCAAATAGAGGTGGAGGGATCTCTATGAAATTTACAGGAGTTGTTAGCAATATTAAAAAACATAATGATTAAATTTTGGTGATGATCGGTTGGTCCGTTTGCGTGTTTGACTTACGTCTGTCATAATGATTGTTAGCAGTATAACTCAAAAAGTTATAGACGGATCTTCAAGAAAATTACAGAAATTGTTAATACTATCGAAAGACACATATGATTAAATTTTGGTACTGATAAAAACAGATCACGGTAGTAGAACTAATCTGAAATATTCGTTACAGTTTCCTTGCTTGGCGGAGGTATGCGCTCTCAGAGGGCTCTCTAGTTTGACATGAATCTCAATTTGAGTTATTTTCATGTTGATAGGAAATCCTTTCAGCCAATCATGGATATACGTGTGTTGTAACCCACCCATTAGAACCGGTGACCTCCAATGTAAACATTTAAAGCAACAGGTAGGGGCATTTTCGGTTATTTAGAAATGGCTAAATCAACAGAGCAATCTAACAATATTCGGAAGCGCATAGGTATAGTGGACCGGTATAGAGAAAGAAATGCTTACAGAAAGATATCCTAGACTTTAAAAGTTAATGTAAATATGGCTGGAGGTGATCAGATAGTGGAGGAAGACTGAAATGTTGTTACGAATGGGCCCCAGGAGCGGCCGTCGGAGGAAGAGCACTGGTGCAACAGAAAGGTCATTGATCAGAAAAAACAAAACGTATATGTGACATCGCTCGAGAAGATTTACAGAGGGGTGAAGTACGTAAATGTCAGCAAAGACACAATCAGTCGACCTCTTCACTAGCGTGACATCAACTCGAGGTCATCCAGAAAAACTCCGTACTGAAGAAGAAAACAGTTTCGTCTTACCGTTGAAAATTTATCAATGAGCATCTAGACATGCTCGAGATTTCTCATAATCTGATGAAACGAAAGTAGAAAGTTTTGGTTACAACTAGAAACCATATTTCGAGGAAGATGAAAATTTAAGAGCATTGAAGGAAAAATGATTGCTAACATGTACTTTTTAAGTTTGTTAATTCCTTCCAATTTGAGGGTGATTGGGTCTTTCAACTAGACAACAACCCAAAGCCTGCACCGAAACCAATGCAAACATGGTCCAATGACAACAAAATTGATGCTGTGAAGTGGTGCAACCAGTCATCTGACCTAAACCCATTCCGAGGATTTCTAGAGAATTTTCAAAATCCGAGTCAACAAAAAGAATCTTCCGATATAAACGTTTTACTGCGTTGAAGAGTGGTCCCGTATTACACCTGAAACGTGTAAGAAACTCACCTGCAGCTAAGCAAACAGAGTCAATGCTGTAAACCATAACAAAGGATTAGCAGCTAATAAGTAAATGTAAGTAATTAATTGTTTTGTGTAAGCGCGTTTGATACTTTTCTCAACTTTTGACTATATATAACGCAATGATGGAACTGTACACGTGGGTTTACATTTTTTTATCTTAAAACCGGTAGTTTTTCTCGCCAAAGTAATTGGTAACTTATTAGGCATTGAGCGGAAGTCACCACTCTGCAGGTATATTTCTTGACTAATTTCTATGCAATCGTACACGGTAAAAGTAGGCCACAAAAGCTTGTGGAAAACGCTCGCGATTCATTCCTCAAAATAGTAAATTACTAAACGGATACAGAACAAGTCTACAACAGTTTACATTTACGCAGCATTGACTACCGATATACGCTCCTTTGCAGAACCACATAACAATTACAGGGTGTTTTTAGTGAGGAAATGCAAGGGATATGCCTTATTTTATCAGTACCAGTAAATATCTCTTATGCAGAGGTCCACCAAGTGCACGAGAAGCAAATCAGGAAAGTAGGGGCAGCCAAACGAACAAATATCAGAAGTTTTGAGCAAGAAAATGAAGAGAGCACAGCAAGTACAGAATGAAAAAAAAAACATGCACCAAGGCATTAGTGAAGCTAAGGACACTTAAACGCGACTGCCTCTAACATAAGATTATTAATTATTAAAGATTCACCAGACTGGCTACGTGAAAACAGAGGGAACGCCCTATAATGCCATCAACCCCCTCGGAATCAGTCCATCAAGAGAAGAAATTCATCGAGAAAATTAAAAATCACAGAATCACTGTGTTTACAAAGTGATTACTACTACCAATAGCAGCACCAACAAAGGCAGTGCCATCAAGATTATTCCAAATATCTACGCAAGATGGAACAAATAAACGAGAACTAGCTTGTCTGACATCGCACAGGTTCAAGGACAAAATCATGAAGGGCACTGGTATGCTGAGTTAACAATATCAAGCATATTCTGCTGCGTATATAATGCACGATAAGGGCCCCGAACACTACCCTGTGGGACATAAAATACCACATTCAAAAACTCACTCCATTTCCCATGGACTATCACCCATTGGCGTCTACCAGACAAGAACTGACCAACAACAGTGAAAATCGAGCCACCAACACCTATCAATGTCAGCTTATGAAGCAAGACAAAGTTATTCACGCGATTGAAAGCAGCATTGAAGTTAAGTTGGACTAACCGACAGCCTCATGACCCCCACCAAGTGTCAACTGCAGCGCATGAGAAATGTGAAATGAGCATGATAAGTACCTAAGTCTTTTCGAAAACCATACTACGTCAGAGGTAGGATGGACTGATTCTCAAGAAAGCCACCCTACCTCGACGCAATCAACCTTTCATAAGTTTAAGACAAAACAGGTGTGATCGAGATGGGTCTATGATCAGAAGTTCAAGATGAGACGTATCTCTTGGGAAGAGGCGTTACATGAGTAGCACGCCAACATTCCGGTAATGTACGAAGCCGAAAGATTCTACGGAACACAGAAGTGAGTGACCCGGAAGCACATCAGCTACCTTCCGATGAATAAGCGAAAACATTCCACAAGAAACAGTGTCAGGTAGGGGCTCAGGTCCAGAAGAAGTCTGCTGTGCACTTCAGAAGATCTGAAAGCAAAACTGGAGAACCTCGGTTCTGGGCCACAGGGTAAAGAAATGTGCTCCCGGTCCCGGCTCTACATTTGATCAAAGTAGCGCGACAAAAAGTCAGTTTTGACAGTAGGGTCTTCACCAGCACCAATTTAAGGTGGAATGGAAGAGCTAGCACCAAACACAAAAGCTCCTGAATGCGGACCGCCACTTATTTGCGCTAACAGACGAAGCCAAGAACTCCGCGTACACCAGATTATGCTCCCTTCAGCTTCCGCACGAGTAGCCTAAGCCTGGAACACTGAAAGTCTACATCAGACTATAGAGTGTCCCACCGAGAATATGCCTTCTACTTCAATTGATGTGCCGTCCGACTGGCTCCGCGTATCAGGAAACCTCTGTATGTCACTGTTAGAAGTACAGTATATACTAGGCTTTGCAAAAGTCCTGACCTGTTTTAATAATTTGTCATCCGAAGTTCGTAAAGGCTTTGTTTATAATGAAATAACACAAGATTTGTAATGTATTACTTTATTATGATCAAAATAACATTGCTATTCAACAGGACCTCCATTGGCAGCAATGACACGTCCTAATCGTGGTCGGAAGTCCTTACACACATTACGGACGCAGTCCTCCCTCATCTGGGCCCAAGTGCGGTTCACAGAGGCTTTCAGCTCCTCAATGTTATTGTGGCGATCTTTGCATGCTTTACTCTCAATATGCGGCCAGACGCTGTAGTCCAGAGGATTGAGATCAGGCGACTGTGGGGGCCAGAAGTCTTTGGGCCAGAAAGTCATGTTTTGGCTCATCCAGTTTTAGATGGTTTTCGACGTGTACGCTGGTTCACCATTTTGCGGAAACACGTATTGTCCATCTTTGACGATTTTTATGATCCAAGGAAGAACTTTTGTGGCCATGATATTCCTGTATTCAGCCCCTGTTAACCTGTAACCGCCTTTGAACCACACTGGAGGCATCTTCTCTCCATTGGAGGCCACAACGCCAAGCATCACCACAGAGGCCGGATGCTTCGTTGTCGGATATAATGAACATCAGAGATGTCTTGGCCAAAGCTCACAAGTCGATTGTTCTGTTTATTGAAGACAGAATCCATGGTGAAAGTTTTCTCATCTGAGAAAATGATGACTCGATTTCAATGACTTTTCAAGTCGTTAAGAAGGCGAGAAAATCGCTCTTGGGCATTTTAACCATGTCAGCAGTTAGCAGCGGTCTTTTCTGACACTTTAAGCTCTTTCCACCTTCACACTTTACAGCTCTTGACACGGTTGACACAGAAATCTTCTTCTTATTCGCAATTTCAGTCATTTTGAGTTTCGGATCATTTTCAAAGGCTCTTCGAACATTCTTCCGTTAAATAACTTGTGGTCTGCCTGAACATGGTCGATTTTTGAGGCTTTCATCATTCTTAAAGCAGTTTTCGACTCGTTTCACCGTTGAAAAACTGCCATTTCGCAACCTAACAATGTCGGCTTTCTGGTGACTCGCGCGAAGGAGAGCTGCTATCTTTATCCTTTTTGTTTCCATTACCAACAATGTATGAAAACGAGCACTGTTGCCAGTTATTATATTATCTGAAATAGTTTAGAAAGGAGTCATTATCAATAAATTTCATCAAGTCTTTGAAATGAATTCCACACTTTGAAAATACAAAACAGGTCCGGACTTTTGCAAACCCCGGTATATATAAAGAGTAGTAGAATAGAGAATACCGAAGTAATATTTTATAACGGCGCAAACGAAAGGGCTCGACGAGTTTATGATGAAATTGCTCTCCCTGAGCTAGGCTCAATAATCGGACGGACTGATACAAGGTAAACTTCTAGGTTGGAGAGATGACTCACCCTGCGGTAGAATGTTGCTCCTCCAAGTGTTCGTCTCATGTAGTAGGAGATCTCAGCAGGCAGGGGCGATGTTGGATCTTGGAAGTGTGCAATGTGGTCCACTGAGCTAACCTGCGTCCGGAAAATGTAACGAAATGTATCAAGAAACAAAAAGGCAAGGGACAAAACTCGCATGGAGATCATTTTTGATAAAACCTAAGTTGAATGAATAAAAAATGAACGTTTCGGCTTACAAAGTCATTATCAACATCTGTAAAAAACAAAAGTGAAGTTTATAAATTTCAGCTAATATTACTGCACAGAAAGTCTACAAGTAATGATCTAAATCTTAATTGGTGCTAATAACAGAGATAAGAAAAACTGAAAGTTCACTAATTGCAGAGGATAAGAAGATTGCATGTCGTTGAGTTGTGGTTTCAGCCTATGTATAAAAAGAGATTCTAAAATACGCAATTCACATGGAGTGCTGGCTGTCCCTAAA
>LQNS02278096.1:29789334-29809756 GCA_001587735.2 Parhyale hawaiensis | reverse complement strand
AATAGTTTTGTTTACAAAGATGCAACTCTAATCACCCGCGGCGTCATTAATTGATGACAAATATTTATATATTTTCTGCGACGAGATTCCCAAAGAGACCAAGCAATTAATAAACGGTGGGTTATTGCATCATTTACACGGATACCAAAAACCTCACCTGGCCCAAGAAGCTGTACCGGACCCACGACAAGAAGCTGGAGTATCGCTCCCCCGTGCTGGAAGGTTTGGCGAAGGTCAGGGCGTGCTGAGCGTACTGGCGCCTGAGGGAGAGAGAAGAGTGTACAGAGGTCGTTTTGGCCGCAGTCGGCAATGCCTCGGCTCAACACGACGGTTATTATTGCCAAACTTCACGCGTATCATCCTGTTGAATTATTATTTTTGAATGGTGCAAGTAAAATCATTTCAATGAAAAATGAAACTACGTTATGAGCGCTTACGAGTTCAGTGGGTTGAGCGCAAAACTAAAAAAAAAAAAAAACCCGCACCCTACGGTTGGTCAGAGGGCTGTCTTTCCCAAGTTACGCCAGGTGTAGCTGTTTGACACAAGCCAGAGCAACGAGAGGAAAACAGCGGCTCTTTAAACAGCAGAAACTGCTAGTGGACCTACCTCTCATAAGACAAAACCCATAGCTGACAAATAAAGTTTTGAGACGGTACCTTGCGAAAAAAAACTCTTAAGAGACAAAATCTAATACTGGTACTTGGGGATATTTCTGATAAAAGTATAAAACCGGTATTATTAACAATGTTTCTATGGTTACAAACAAAAATTTTTGACTTATGTTCTACTGTCTTTATTAAAGTTTTAGTGACAAAAAAAAAATGTAATGCTGAGAAACGCCGAAACGGTACCATTTCAAAGTTTGAACCTACGGTGTTCTGTCCGATGAATGAGAACAAACTTAGAAATAGACTAAATTAAGATACACTTTTCTATTTTATAATGGATACGGAACGTCAATTACGATTATTTTATATGTTAGGTCTGGTAACATTCCGCAGGATATTCATATGAATCCACTCTACGTGACAGTTCGGTTTGTAACTAAAATTCGAGCTCCATACCATACCTCAGCTGCGAAATAAGTCGTATGAACGTCGCCTAAAAGAACTGGGTCTGATCTCTCTCGAGCAAAGACGTTTTAGGGGACAACTAATAGAAACATTCAAGTATTTGAACGGCTTCAACGACCTACTTACAACGGGGCTCTTTGAAAGAGACCTCAATGATCGCTTGCAAAACAACGGTCAAAAATTCACGCATGAAGCTCGAAGAACGACCTTAAGTCAGCAGTTCTTTCCGTATTTAACATAGTCAGCATTTGGAATAGACTTCCTTCCGATGTTGTTAGTGCGGAGACAGTAAACGCTCTTAAAAATCGTCTTAACTTATATTGGGAGAGACATCCTCCGCAACTAAGAACTCCTCCTCCAGGAGTCCCAAACTCTTAACGGCCAAAGCTTCCGAGGCCAATTTAACCCGTCTCATTCTCTCTCCCGCTCCAACTACACAGTTTGATGTCTCTAAGCTCCGCATGTCAGCGGCTCTTGATCGTGCTTGCATGCATTCAAGATAGTCTCTTAGGCATGGACTCTTCACCCCCCCCCTTTTTCTTTCTCTCTCTTTTCTCCTGCCCCCTATACCTACTAACATAATGGCAATAGCTCATAGAATGCCGGGGCGTATGTTCCGATGTCTCTTTGGGAATGGGCCTATTGGTTCGTCTACTGCCGCCTATCTAATCTAATCTAATATATTTTGTCTTCGCTGATACTTGAAGATACCTCAAAAAAAAACAGAAAACTCTACGTGTGGCACTGGAAAACAACATGGGTTTTGACAGAAAAATATCCCATTAGTATATATTCAGCGGGGGTATGATGGCCTGTGAGAAAATGTAAACTGTTCGGCCACCACGCACAGCTATAGTGCAACCGAACTGAAGCATTGTACATTATGTCTGTACATACAGTTTATTGCAACTAGAAATAACAAAGAGGAAATAAAAAAATACAACTGTATGGCCGCCTCCCGAGAGGCGCAGTTACAGAAATAAAAATATACCACATTAAGGTTTTGGGTTTCTGAAAGCTTCTAATCTACATTGAAATTCACATCATATATTTGAAGAAGAAATCCATATTGGATATACTGTTATTATCCATGTATTAATATCAGTTGTAGTATATTAAGATCACTCGTAGTACTGAAATAAACAGAGGCTTCTAAGACTCATCCCGACCCGAGCTTTTAAACTAAACAGTGACGGATCACCTAGTACTAGAGGCAGTAGTACAATATTTACACTCCACTCACTGCCTGATGTAGTGCGGATGGCTGTATTCAGAAGTGGCTTTGATGATAGAATACGTGAGGGCCGACAGATCCCTCAAGCCTGACTTCTTGGTGGCGAAGGCGAGTCGCTTCCAGATGGATGAAGACAGCGGCCACGAAGTCAAATAGCTGAGGGCTCGTGAGCGCAGGAGTCGGTGCTCCGCTGGGTTCTCAAAGATCTCCAGTAAAAGGAGTTTTTTCTGCAAAATTGCTCGCAATTTAACCAAATATTCCAAAGAACTTACAGCGAGACAGAGGAAGCAAAAAAAGGATGAGACAAGTAGCATGGTAGGCGCAGCGAACGAGAAATATGCACTGACAGAAATCAAGTGCCGGAGTAGTATGCCCATCACTAGCAGCCCGAAGAACAAAAGAAGCAAAACGGGTACATATATTCAAGATACCTATAGAAAAGAATTAACGCAATTATCTTTATTATTATTATTATTACGGTAAATATTAGTATAGATTCCCCAAGCTTTTCCGTCCGGAAAAAGATTTATGCACCTTTTCTTGAAGAGCGCTCGAAGGCATTGAGCAATGAAAATATTTTAGCAGAGCATGGAAGAAAGGATGTTTAAAATCACCAAAACAGCATACCCATTTGTAACAATTTTTTCTATATCATCTAGTAATAATATTGTAAGTAAGCCATGCAGTCTGTGGAGCATCATATTACTCCCGCAATTGAGAGGTAACAGAAGCTACGTCGTCCAATTCCTCGATGTACTTCTCGTAATTAGAATACGCACCTATAAAATCAACGCAGTTTTGGACAATGACTTGAATACAGCCTGCTTGAGGTCTGTGCAGTGATGAGCATACCTCAGCTTATGAAAATGAGCCCCTTTCTTATATTATCAGCAGCTGTCACTGTATATCTCACTAAATAAGCTACATTCGAAGGTGCAGTAAGTGTCCTGGCCACCGGCGACGCCAATGTCAATTTGATATTTCAATTAGTACGTGCCCCGGTAAAATTTATTACAGTTCCTATCTAACTGCTTTTAAGCACTCCCACCACCTCTGGCTGAAGCTCGCGCTACAACAGGCAAGGAATGAAGGCTTCGATGAAAAAATTCTGGCTGTTATAAGGCAGCGGCAGAAGACAGATTTCGAAAATTTCGCTCGAGAATGGAGACGGGATCCGGGAGAACCTAACATGATTTGAACTCAGCGTCCATGGACGCGTCGCTTTCCAAAGGGCAGGGGACCTTGGGAGCTTGCCCTCGGGCCACGGCTTCGACGATGCTGGCAACAACTCGGTTCTCCCTGACCATGCATGCCGCCTCCATTCTCGCATGTGATTTCCGAAATCTGTCTGCTGCTGCCGCCGCTTCAGCAACCCAAATTACTTTATCATAGCCTACATTCAGTGCTAGTAGTGTTTTTTTTTTCATCGATGAGGGAGTGGGAGTGTTCAGAAGGATCAATAGGAACATTAGCAAACAGTGCGAGGACACTCACTGACTTGCCACATGGACATTGATATCGCTGAGGACAAAGACACTATTAAACACATTTGATGGTAAGTATATTCAAACTCCTACTTGTTTGTACACTTTTAGGGTTTCCGTAAAAATCTAAAAATACATATGACCTAAAGCTATAGACTGTAGCGTTACACTTCATGGTTAGACGAGCAGATATTGTTGAATTACATATAAAGCGAATTACGACTGACCTCATTGAGAACCATGACCAAGAGGATAACTTTAAATATATTTTTAGATTTATTTATCTTTTTTCAGGATTTAACTGTGCACCAGCTTGGGAGAAAATTTGAGCAGCAAACTGTTGGTGATTTAGGTATGGAGGTCCTCTGAATCTGCAAGAGAAACAGCGAAAAATGCAGTTTCCACTTAGGTGGGACCGTAAAAGAAACCCAACATAGCCTTGCCTACATGTATTCACTTGAAATATAAAATGTTTAAAATTACTTGATACTGCCAACGTGATAATAAAAGCAGCTCGTGCCAGTGGCCCTACAATAAAATACAGTGTTACTGTGGCGCCCAATGCAAGTCACTGCAACCTTTTGCTCATTCATAGTGTTCGCAGTCATTTTTTCAATAAGCAATTGAACATGCAGAGTAAATAAGAGGTTACAGAGTGGCAAAGAGCTTACTTACTTCATTGAAATGCAGACCGGGTGCAGCGTTCCATATTGTGAGAGACTCCATAGCCACGGCCCGGACCATCGTGTCGGACTCTATTTGTCCGAGGATGTAAGGCAACAGAGTCTGGGATGCAGCGGGGGTCTTCAGCGACACCAGGGCCTTCACGTACACCATCTGCTTCCAGAACTCTTGTGCCCCCTGCGAAGGTTCACCGTAGTTGGATAAAATATGTAAGGCATCAGGAAGGAGAAGTTGAATGTTGAAGGAATAACTATATAGGCTATGAAGGCGTAATTATGTAATGAAGCTAGGCGGTGTACTACCAGCGTTTGTGAATGTGCGATTAATTGGTTCACAGCACGAAGATACAACACACCTCGACGACATAGAGTATAAGATTGCAGATAGTACAATGGAAATGTATCGGAGAAGTGGTCACTAGTTGTTTACTTCTCTTCTCTTATTTAGGATATTGGCCTCGTTTCTCTGTATCCCTTGTGATTATTGCTTCCTCTGGCTCTCCCAAGGAGGTTACGTTTACGTTGGGTTTGTCGGTCTGTCTGATTTGCCATTCTATCTGTCTGTCATCATGACAACTCAAAAAGTTATGGACCGATTATGACGAAATTTACAGGGATCGTTAGGTATGTTAGGAGGAACAGATGATTAACTTTTGGTGAAGATCCGTTCGTCCGTTTGTTGGTTTGACTGCCTGATTTTTCTCAATGCCATAAACCCAAATGTTATGGCAGGTGTTTTATGAAATTTACATAAGTTCTAAGGTATGTCACGAAGTTTACATGACAAAATTTTTGCTATGATCCGTTTGTTCGTTCGTTTGTTACTGTTCATAATTTCATTCGTGTTAGCACAATAGCTAAAAAAAATAATGAATGAATCTCTATGAAATATATAAGAGTTGTTAGTAAGGGTTAAAGACATAAATGATTCAATTTTGGTACAGATCGGTTTGTCCGTTTGTATGTTTGACTCATGTTTGTCATGAAGATTGTAAGCAACATAGGCTAACTCAAAAAGTTACGAAAGGATCTTAAAGAAAATTGCATGCACTGTTATTACCATCAGAAGGTACAAATGATTAGATTTTGGAGTTGATACAAAGAAAATCATGGTTTCAGAGCCAATTTATTTTTCGTTACCGTTGCTTCACTTGGCAGAGGTATGCGCTCTCAGAGTGCTCTAGTTGAAAGATGTAATCAAGAAGGTTAACGCATTTTAAAACTAGGGTGAATTATTTGGAAAGGCTCAACACGCTTGCGTAGAGCATGCCATGAGTATACCTACGACATGAAATATATATGATTCTAAATGAAAAATCCAGCATCTTCGGTGTAAATACAATTTATTTTATTTAATTCTAGCAAGGTTGATGACAAAAATGATATATAACACTAGCTGCAACCTCTGGAAATTCCACAAGCCAAAAACAATGTTCTTTAGTGATATCACAGACCCGCAGCCATCCTGATATTCCCCTATCTAATACTAAAAGAACTTGCTGAATTTCTGCGGGACAAAAACATAGTTCCTCAATCGTGATGCCCTCGCACCGGATCATGCATGCGAAGGGGATAAATGCTTCAACTCGATCAGACAGAGAATAATTTACCTAAGACTTGTGAGCAGCTTTTATTTGAACTTGACTTCTTCCCGAGGGTGATTTCTTCCCTGGTCGCCTCATGAATACGTCAAGAATTCCCTAACTTTCCCCTATCAAATAGGGATGAAAGCGTCACGGTCGTACTAACCAAAGGAGGGACAAGAAGGATTATCATATAGATCGAAATGGACGTTTTGCTGAGAATAATAAACTTTAGTGTAAGTAAAAGAGTGGAGGCTGCGTTATAATATATGCTCATTCATTTTTCATCATCTACACAACTCTTCCTCTTATTAACAAAGTTCTTAGGTCAGGGCAGTTTTTTATTTAAATCGTTATCAGTGAGATCTGTAAAGTATGAATTAGGTACGTACATTCAAATAATATATAGCTATACAGCATGCGCATTTTTTTTTTTTTGCCATGGTGCAATAAAACACATTTTGTTCTGAAAATCATGCACAGGAGGTTGTATCTATCGGATTCCGAAAAAAATATAAGTAATAAAGAAGTTATAAATTAAGTTTCAAAATTCAAAAGCTCTAAATTATTGGCACCCCATTTCTTATGATCGAATGTACTCGTATGACATTGAGCCTGAAGTGCTTGCTGCAGTCCCTTGTTATGATTTCCCACCAACTTGCAGCACTCTCCAGCAGAAATGTTCCTCCAATTTTAATTAGATGAAAATATAACCCGTCAAGTCCAGCTGGCATTGGAACCTCGCGAAAAATGTAAGGTTCCGATAACATACATTGGGCCACGTGATGATCGGTTTATCCGTTTGTTTGTGTGACTGTATGTTTGTCTTATTGTTCGTTAAACATAATTCGACAAGATATAGACAGATCTTCAATAAAATTATCGAAAAGAGTATTAATACCGTATCATAAATCACAAATGCTGAAATTCTGGTGGCAATAAAAAGGAAACCACATTTCAGAGGAATGTGCCTAGTATTAATATACCTTACAAGTGTACAGTGATATTGCAAACAAGCTGCATCAAATAGGATGCTGGTATATTATTACAAAAAGACGAGGGTTTAGTTAGAATTTCCAGAAGCCAAAGGGCGACAGCCACAAAAAAGCTAGAATTATATCCGATTTCATTGCTGACATTTACCAATATCTCAAAGTTCGTTATAGGCTACTACTCACCGATAGTTCATTGATGAGATATTCCTCCAGGGTGCCCACTATATTGTCTTGGAGACACTGACGCTTCCCGATGGTGGCGAAAGTGTCAGATTGTTTAACAGCGCAGAAGCGGTTCACCAGGGACACAAAGTTCAGCAAGATTTGGGAAGTTGCGAAGGAGTTGCGGTTGAAGTCCAAAGTCAGTAAGAAGTCCTGTAATATAAATCTCACACTTTTACTGTTGAGTTTCTTTAAAACGCAATTGTAACTATCAATTATTGTTCTCGTCTTTTTACGTCTAATGTGCTACCAAAGGGGCCGAAGAGCGAGTCAAAAACATTTATATTTTCTTATATATTACAAGGGTCGTCCCAAATATCTCCTAGTTTTTTTTTTTTTTTTTTGCTCTGCCCGAAGTAATCCGAGGGGATTGCATGTTGCATTGTTATGATGACAGAATTGATGCACTTATAACCTGAAAGTTGCATCTCTCTGTTGCAGATATTGGCGGCGTGAAACTCTCAGAAAGCAGCAGACAATGCCAAGCGACACAAAAGTTTGTAGACTACGGAATGTGTAACTAAGCTCGTCTGGACGGAGCTGTCTGACCCACCGTCTAGTAGTAACCTGGCACCGTCCGACTTCCTCTTATTCGGACCTCTGACAGACGCATTTCCGGTACGTGGGCACTGCTTCCCGAATATCAACACCGAAATCGCAGCCGTAAAAAATGGACCGCCTCGATAGGCGCTAACCCTTAGGAGCGATGCACCAAGGCTCTCGTTCATAGCTGACAAAACTGCCTTGAGCATAGTAGTGACTGTGCAGGAAAATCAATTCTGGAGCTCAAGACATCGTTCGTTTTAATGGTGCCACTTCAGTCTTCAACTTCAGTTAATATATAGGAGGCATTAAATTTAGAACGACCCTCGCAAAAGTAAGTAGTAAATTTCCCGGATAAAATTGCGTAGTTATACCATGGTAAATTTCTTTTCGAAGCAAGTGGTTTTTGTAAACCACTGATAACAATAATAATAATTGCCACCGTAAATATTACCAGGGATTAAAATCATAATAATTGCAATTTTCATAGGCTATACTGATGAAAATTAATTATATAATCGTAATACGGTAAAAAAGGGTGCATGTATATCACGCTATAGGGGCAGAAGCCTGTCTGGTCAGAAACATTCTGATTTGAATGGTTTGAAGCTTACGTACATAAACAGCTTCTCCTACCAGGGTCACAAAATCACAGATGATATTCGTGATGACCAAGATATAGAGAGAGACGAGAAACCTCCATGCAGTGGCAAACACGGAAATTCGGTCACTGCTCTGAAAACGTCTAGTGCCAGGTGTTCCGAACCTTCTCTTACCCTCTGTACTGTAACTCACTTTGGTGTAACTTTAAAAAGAAATACATTGAGCGCCTATATGTTGCTTATAACAACATATTCCGCATATTAATGAAAGAGCCTAGGTCTAATAGTGCAAGTCTAATATTTGCTCAAAAGTACACTGATTGTCTCAAAGTCAGAACTAGAAAATGCACCTTGAGCTTAAAATGCAGGATTGAAAATCTCTAAAACTTGTTAATAATAAAAGTCATCCGGAATGGCCCTGGCTGCAAACGATGTAATATGTATCTGCGATTGCAGCGCATACTGTTGCCTGACGGAGGTCTAGCAATTGGGCGTAATGATGACTAGAATGTAAGTCCAACATGGCATGTCCTTTGTTTCTAACCTAAAAATTAGATACATCCTCCTGTGTACCATGTACCATTTTAGTATTGTAAAGTCTCCATTAGTATTAAATAAAGTTTATTATCATAATTAACTGTAATCAAGGGGGTCAACACAAAGTTGAGTACGTTCGAGTTGGGCGACGAAACTAAGACTTGGATGGTAAACTTGTGTGATGTATCGGTTTCCAAATACGAGAACCCTATTGTCAATGTCAAAAGCCGCGAAACTACGCTGAGCTACAAGAAACGTCCATTTTGCGGAGCAATATAGACAAGAACCCTATTGCCAGTGTCAGAAGTAGCCAAACTACGCTGAGCTAGAAGAAACGTCCATTTAGCGGAGCAAAACTGGGTTTATCGCATTTTCACGGCAGCGCCTCTAGCAGGAATCGGCTGGTCGAGGCTAGCGTATCTGTTTGAAGTACCTATACCAGATATGACTATCATTGCAGCCTTAATTCCGTCGTAAGTCGAACGCGCCTTCAGTCATACCCAAAGCTTAATGTTTTCACAACAGACGGTGTAGCAATTTCAGCGTTTATTTTGAGGCGCTACAAATCAGGGCTTTGTTTTCTTCCCCAAGAAATTTTAGTGGTGTTTTCAACAGCGTTTGAAAGTTTTGAAAGAGCATAGTTAGCAGTTCAGATATACGCAAATTACGAGTATTGCAACAACTAATTTTTTCTATATCCAAGGTAGTAGTACCCTTGCGTGCTAAACTGGCGCGCTGAAGGAGCCGGGATCGAGCGCCAAGCCAGGTGGCGATCTTTGAGGCGTCCGGTACATTGAGTCAGCAGATTTGCTTGGTATGTGCAAAGCTACAATGGGGCACTTACTGTACCTAGCCCAGAATTGTCAGGGTAGGGAAGAGCGGGTCGTTGAAGCTTCTGTCGACGGCGCCATAGTCCTCGGCAGCCCGCGGTCGACTGCAGCCGTTCTTACTCATCTGGAGTCAGCTGGTTTAAATCTGCTGCACGATTCAGTGCTTGTGAGTTTCCCAGTGCAGGGTGCGGTCAAGGTGAGTGAACATTTAGCAGCATATTGAAACAGGCTTACAGAAGCAACGGTTATTCCCAATGATTGGGCCAGCTCTTTAGTCCTACAAAAACCAGAAGCTTCACAAAAGTTTCAAACAATGCTATTTAGGAGAGAAGCAGACGTTGTATTAGCTTTATTTAGGACTGGCCCACTAACCCGAGACCTGTTTTTTTTTTATTTTGTAACAGTTACTGACTTTCAATTGGGTATCTTACGTCATCGCACCTCCTCAAGGTAAAAAATTGCTGTAATTTGTTTCTCTAACCCTATCTGAACCTTGTGCTACCTGAAATGTTTTCTCCCGTAGGAATAAGGAACCCTGGCTGTGCAGTAACAGCTTGGTATCCTATCAATTGGGTTAACACATATCAAGATGAATGATGTCTAAAGAAGAGGTATATATATATTCCAGAAATACATCGACCAGCTAGCACACTCCCTACGAAAAAGTGATGCTTCATGAAGCCAATTAGAGGTTATAATTTATTCTGCTAGTAGACTAAGTTACTTACCAAGATTGGTTTCAGTGACTTCGCAGATTTAAGGTTGTTGTTGAGCGATCCAAAAATGAAGACTTGCCTGAGGTAACCGATTTGGTTGCTCTTGAAGGCCTCCAAGAGGAAAGTTATCGCAGATTCCGATCCCACATCAACCAAGACTTGATGAAACAGATCTCTGACAAGAAAGAAAGGTTGTGGTTTCTAAGTGGCTCAGTGTGTGGGTAGGCCAAGAAATGTGTCGTTATGGAAGTAATCATCAGTAGTCTAAATGAAAAACAATAGNAGAGGAAAGTTATCGCAGATTTCGATCCCACATCAACCAAGACTTGATGAAACAGATCTCTGACAAGAAAGAAAGGTTGTGGTTTCTAAGTGGCTCAGTGTGTGGGTAGGCCAAGAAATGTGTCGTTATGGAAGTAATCATGAGTAGTCTCGATGAAAAACAATGGCAAACATTTTGGATTTATTCCAATCAAAGTTTTTACAAAAAAAAATGAAAAGGCAATCGCTAAAATTTCTGGGCGTAACATTAGAATAAGTAGTAAGTTGCGTAATAGTAATAAAGGTTTGAACGTTTGACACGTTCGAGGTCATTGCCAAAAGCTCAAGAACTAAATTCTGAAGCAATACTGGCATGATTTCATTTCATGCTGCTACACCAAATGGATAGAGTAGTATCGCTACTATTTAGTTTGTCTTTCTGGATCCTGAAAACAGGTCAAGAAGGTTAAAACATTGTCAGCTCAAGGGCGTAAAGATTATTTTAAGGTATTAGTAATAGGTTGATGAATGTTTGGAATATTTTCAATGAACGACCTGCATGCTTGACAGCTGTTGCAATTATCACGTAATTGGAAAAGAAGTTTCGTAAAGAGCATACTCCTTTCGTACCTGACCACTTGTAAAATACAGGAATGCATGTACATTTCAGCAATGCTCAATAACCGTCAAGGTTATTCAACCTAAAATCAATCTTTGAACGATACAAATGAAAAATATCTATATATTTTTCAGTTAAACATGATTTCACGTTTTTGTTTAGTTCTTATGCTGTTTTCTGTATAACTCTGAGCGACTTGAATTATTTCTTGTCAAATCGCATACTTCTTTTCTTCCGTCATTATTTACAAATGTAACTTTAAACTTTGAGGGTTATTTGTCCACCAGCACGAAACGTAGTTCACTTAGAATATTACCTTGTATACTATAGGAAGTTGTTGTTAGTATGCTCTCTGATATTATTTTTAAATTATTGCAGCGTAAAATGACTATCGATACTCAATTGGTGCATCAGAACTATACTGTGGCAGTTAAAGTTTTATTCTACTGATGTCGACTGTTGATTTAGTTCAAAAATAATATTAAGGCAAGATCGAGAAACATAATAAAACAAGCAACCTGTCGTTTTACTAAAGTATTGGTCTACTGTAACGTCAAAAATTACTTAAATTTTGGAAATCACCTAGCCGTTACAACTGAAACCAAGAACTTGTAAGAAAAGTAAATAATAAGGCAAGTTTATGTATTCATCTCCGAACCGATAACTAGTCCTACTCGCAATTAGAAATATACAGAGAGTCAGTTCACATTCTGACAATTTTTTTCGGGCAACATAAATACAGGAGGTGGTTCGTATCCCACAAATCATCTCCTATATATGGCTAATAGCAGTTAGATGCCGATATTTTGATATTAAGGCCACATTCTTGTACGTTCACCCCTACATAATCTATGTAAGTTAGGTGCAAGAATAGGTTAGCAAAAGCAAGGATTGGTTTTCCTAATATTCTCATTTAATGTGACGGCCGAAGATGTGACATGTCCGTGATAGGCAATAAAGGCTAGCAACAGCACTGGGACAGACAGACTACTACAGCTGCCGGTCTGCCATCTGGTCGGTCGGTGCTCGCGGGTGTGAAGCATTAAATCATACCGCTAGACGACCTGTCCACCTTAATGGTCGATTCTATTAGAGTGCTCGTGCATAGAGGCATTTGCATAGAGTGCTCGTGCATAGAGGCATTTGCATAGAGTGCTCGTGCATAGAGTGCTCGTGCATAGAGGCTTTTGCATAGTGCGCTAGTACGATGTATTGCACTAAGATTCTAAATATAGAGCTTGCCAGAGTAGCACAATGTTTATATAGCGCTATAGTCTGCAAGAACATACAGCAAGAGTGATGAGTGTACTGAAGATACAAATATGATGAATATCGAGTAAATCTGTGTGTTACTGCCGTCAACTGGCGATCCCCCCGGTAATCCGTGTATGTGACGTATTCCCGGACACCAGTGACAGAGAGATCACCGAATACAGAGATATACTTACAGACTATTATTGATACTGTCAGCAAGTAGTTCCAGCTGGGAACCCTTTCATGATACAATAGAGACTGTGCTGCTTTCGCCTGCCGATGAAGTGGCAGCGGCAACCAGTGCACTTGCCTGTGCGTAACTGGTGGTTACTTACAGTAAACAGAAAACCTCCTAACCGAGTTTGTACATACGGTAACCCCCAAACCTCTCGCTGGTAAAATAACGTTAGAAGAACCAGTCCTGGCTTCTCCTAACCTGGTCTAGCACCTAACCTTCGGCAAGCTCTTGAAAAATGGATGGTTGGTCGGGATGCTTTGTCGGGACGGTTGGCGGCAGCATCAGAATTTTTTTCCCGTTCATATGTCGAGAAACGTGGTTTTAACTCCCAAAGAGTGTAATATATTTTGTTTTATTGTTTTAGTTCTAAAAAACTTAAATCTGGACTCGTTGAACTTTACATGTACACGTATCTCAATTATCGCCATAGCAGTTTTAAATCAATAAAATCGTTTTATGTTGCTAACTTACTACTATTAGTCCATTAATTATGTAATGAACATGTACTATCAAGATCATGAAAAAATTCCTCCGTAAAGAAATAAAACAGGAAAATAAATGCACGATGCATCAGAGCGTAAAAAGAAAATGCATAACAAAAAATGATGAATCGCGAGCAAGCGTAAAACATTCAAAAAGAAACAGCAGGAAAATACGCAACATTTTGAAATGCAATAGAAATAAAACTTGTGCAAACATGAACACTAACTTGTTTTCTGGGGCGACGTGAGTGGAAGTCTGTATGATGTCCTCAACGGTGAAGTCGTACATGAGGGTAGTAACGTGATTGAGGAGGATTGGTGCGGTTTGACCAATTTTTCCATCATCTAGAAACTGGCCGGCCTCGTTGACCATTTCATATGCACGGCGCTGCACAGTGAAAGACAAAGTTAGGGTGTGGGTTTTTACGCAGGCCTAAAATGAAATTGATAACCAGAATCATTGCTAATTAAAACATTTGTACTCCACTTAGAGTCAGTAATAAAGCAATTATTAAAACAAATATCCACTGAAATGCTAAAATCTTGAAACATTTCGGGCCTGCACTCATTTTTCAGTACATCTAAAAGTATACTAAGACAACTAAGGGTCTTACTTTAAATTTAAAGACAAACCACCCACATCGCTCCTGTCAAGTGTTAGCTACCGTTTCAAATGCAGAGGATGCAATGCCTCGTACATTGGTAACACTGGACAATATTTCAAAGCCCGCATTGACCAACATTTAGGTGTATCCAGCCGAACCGGTCTACCACTTGCAAAACCCTCACATTCAGCTCCCCGCCTGCATGCCGAGCAAAACGACCATCCTGTTACCGCAACTACATTAGCGTTCCATACTATTATGGACATAGCACGTCGATGTGGCAGCGGTTAGACGCGCCACTTCTTATTTGATCTTTTTGCTGAAGGGTTGTGG
The DNA here is from genome assembly GCA_001587735.2 of Parhyale hawaiensis. NCBI lineage: Eukaryota > Metazoa > Arthropoda > Malacostraca > Amphipoda > Hyalidae > Parhyale > Parhyale hawaiensis. Next base: position 29,795,461 of record LQNS02278096.1, on the reverse strand, counting down.
GGGTAATCGGTGAATTTGTGCGTAATATGTTAAACTTCTGTAGGATCTATTATTAACAAGAAACTGTCTCCATTCTTCCTTCATTAGCTTCGAGTTTGTTCCATAAAAGTCTGCCAGATCTGAATTAATTCTAGGAAATTTTCTTTATTTTCTTAACTAGTTCTTGATCTCGATTAGTTCTAATTTGCCGGGTTAGCATAGTTTTGCTCGGGCTGTGTCGTTCTNTGCTGGAGTGCTCCACGCAGTGTAAATCCGTAGCGTGCCGTCCGGGGAATCGAACCCGGGCCTCCGTTGATGCGATGCCGAACCGTTGTCACTTCACCACCGAGAGGTGGTGCAAACCCTCACATTCAGCTCCCCGCCTGCATGCCGAGCAAAACGACCATCCCATCAGCAAAAATGACTTCTCCATCATTGACTCTTCTAATTCCATAGAGCTCATAACACTTGAATCCCTTTATTTCCATAGAACAAGACCTAGTCTCAACATTATGACCTCAGCTGTACCTCTTCACTATCCTCGGCTAAACAGCTCCACGTCTATCGACTGTACAGGAGCTGACACCCGGCCCCATCTCGCAGCTCTGTACATTCCCTCTTTAGACTTTAGCCCATTACCGACATTTTTTCCTCCGACTGTACATATTCTCTTCTCTCCTAGAATAACCATCACTATATATCCAACAAAACCTAGCCTCAGCATCTTACACAAGGAAGTTAATAAGAGCCTTACATGTATAGAATAGTTGGTAACCTGAGAAATCATGAAGAACATGTCCCGTCAACACGCGGCACTACCCAGACAGGGAGCTCCCTTCGATATATCTAGGTACTACCTTAATATCATTGCGATGATGCTACAGGCAACACAAGACGGGTATTCACAAATTCTTCACTGTCATTATTGACATAGCGGGTACTCTAGTAGATAGAAGAAAATTGGAGCGAAAAGTTTTAAAGCTCAGCAGTTGTCATCGGTTGAATAGTTTGAAAGAAAGTCGGTAAAATATTCAAAATAATGTGAATCACGCAGCATTATGAAGCTAACGTAGGTATCTATGATACGGCGGGGATCATCAATCGGATGCAACAGGGCAAGGTTTTTCTAATAATTATTTTTATGCACTCAGTGAGCTTAACTTTTATAGAGAGGAGGGAGCCAGGAGTCTCGTCCGTGAAGCTCAAGACACTTTTATGACTGTCAGCCAGTCGCATACGCACCAATCGCATATCAGTAAAGAGTCTCTTATGGCTGCAGCCATTCGCGTATGCAACAATCGCATATCAGTAACTCAGTTTGTCTGCTGCCCCCCCGTGAAACTCACTGCTCTCCCATCACTTTCACCAATGAAATTCATGTACGCGTCTCACAGCCACAAGAGATTTGGTTGAATCACTGGCGAATCTGCGAATGGGCCGCAAGGCTCCCTCCTCTATAGAAGCTGCTTGATGCACCTGAGCTGTCTTGTTTCAGTGCGTTAGAATCTTTTTCATTGTTGGCCGTTACCGGAGGAATTCGGCTAGAATAGTGCAATGTCTGAGCAAATACAATGCCAGCTTAAGAACAGAAGATTACCATGTTGCGAGTGAAGAAATTGACCGAATCTACTTTCTTTTGTTACCTAGCTATGGCAATAACCAAAGCAGAAAAATGATGGGCAATTGATCAGTACCAGCAGGTCCCGAAATAGTGAGAAAAATCGAATAGAGAAAAAATTGAAAAGCGTATGATAAGATAGGACTATATTACCTCTAAACTGTGTAAACAGAGCTTGGAAAAGGTGTGCAAATACATTTGGGAAGAATACAAGAAGTAGCGTCATGTTTTTGTCTTTATCAAGACACTAGTGCGAATTCTTCGCTGACAGAATAATTTCGTGATTAATATTAGTGGTGAATTAAAAATATGTACTACGAAACGTTAAGCGAGATGTAAGGTAGACGGACTGCGAAACAAAAGACAGTAATAAGAGACGGACGTCAGCTCAGACGGGTTGGGTAAAGTTAGATGCACTACCTCAGGTAAAACTATGGTATGTGAAAACATTTACCAACTGTTCAATATTCACGGGTCGTGTGGAGGACAGAGGCCTAAATAGGAGGACAACTATCTCAATAGGAGGTTAACTACTCCTTTGGAGAACAACTACTCAATGGGAGAACAACTACCCCAAGTAGGACGACTACCTCTGGGAAGTTATAACTACTCCCAGGAGGACAACTACCTACTGGGAGGGCAACTACCTTCTGGGAGGGCAACTACTGATTTGCACTAATAAACAGGATAAAATTAGATGCGCAACTAACTACATTAAAATCTAGTAACAAGCATACCGGTACCGGAAATTTTCCAAACACTTGAAATAAAGTTAGTAAACCGTAATTTTTTCACGGGTCCAGCTAGTCGTAATTAACTTTGAATGCAGTTCTTGCTCTTCTAGCTTCTCTTGCCGTTGCCGTGGAGTCTGATATTCATTACTCTTTCTTTACAACGAAATTATATTTACCTCCGCCTAGGAGGTTATGTTTTCGTCGGGTTTGTCTGTCTTTCTGTCTGTCACCAAGATTACTGAAAAAGTTATGGACGGATTTTGACGAAACATGCAGGCATTATTAGGTATGTTAATAGAAATAGATGATTAACTTTTAGTGAAGATCTGTCCATCCGTTTGTTTGTTTGTCTGCCTCATTTTTCTCAAAGCTATAACTCAAAATGTTATGGATTTAATAAAATTTACGTGACTTATTAGGTATATCACAAGGAGTAATTGACCAAATTTTTTTGATGATCTGTTCTTCATTCGTTCGTATATGTTTGTTACTGTGTTGGATTTTATGTTTGTTAGCGCAATAACTCAAAAAGATTTAAGTGAATCTTTATAAAATTTACAAGAATTGTTAGTAACGTTAAAAGATATAAATGATTGAGTTTTGGCGCAAATCGACTAATTCGTTTCTATGTTAGAGTTGTGGTTGACATAATGTTTGTTACACTATAATTCTAAAAGTTTTGAATGGATCTTTATTAAATTTACAGGAGTTGTTAATAATGTTAGAAGGCATAATGGTTAAATTTTGGTGCAGATCGGTTGATTCGTTTCTATGTTTGAGTTGTGGTTGCAATAAAATTCATTACGCAAGAATTCACAAATTTTTGAATGGATCTTCATGAAATTTGCAGGAGTTGTTAGTATTGTTAAAAGATATAAATGACTGAATTTTTTTGCAGATCAGTTGGTTCGTTTGTGTGTCTGACTTATGTTTGTCATAATGTTTGTTAGCAGCATAACTCAAGCATTTATGAAAGGATCTTCAAGAACATTGCAAAAACTGTTAATACTATTAAAAGGCACAAATGATTAGATTTTGAAGTTGATGCAAAAGAAATCATGGTTTCAGAGCCAATTTGAATTTTTTGTTGCCGTTGTCTTAATTGGCGGAGGTATGCGCTCTCGGGGTTCTCTACTTCTGCTTGTTTTTTTGCTTTTCATCTAAGGGAAGGAGGGTGCTGAAGACAAAATGAAGTGTACTGCTCAGAAGAATGCACGCATCTCTTACGATAATATGAGTTGGCCGTCGTAGTGTTTTCCTCCAGATAAATATTTAAGTAAGGAAAGTACAATCAATGAAGAAATGTCATCACAAATTCCTTGTGGACACACAAATTTCTTGTGATGAAAAAGAAGCAAGTCATCGAAGAGAAGATTCTGCACCGGTCTATATCAAACAAATATATAGATTATTGCGTGAATTTTTTCACGCTCGGGTCCACTAATGTCCCATAGTGTAAATCTGTGCCGTACTCCCTACTAGCTCCAAATTTCACTCCTTTCGTAGTACATTTTCAGAGGCACTGAAGATAGACGGAGACCTGAAACCTTTACAGAATTTAGTATCACATGGGTATTTGTTATATCAATTGCTTTATTCTGGATATAAGTGGAGAAAAAATGCAGTTATTAGCAACAATTCTGGTTATAATTTTTAGCTCAAGTACAATTTATACGTTGGTCTTACAGTAATTTAAATTGGGTTACTTTAGCTGCGTGGCGTTGTTAGCAGTAGACCCGACGGCTTCACAATAGTGCTAATGAGATTACGCTAGCCGAGCGTAGAAGCCAATTACAGTGCACCCGTTGGTATGACAGTATAGTATTATAAATTTGATTGTTCAGATGAGTAGCGCCGCAATTACAGTACCACCAGTTTACATCTACTAAAGTTGCCGTTCAATGTGAACAAATGGTTCAATCAAACATATGTGGTTGTGTGGACCAATCACGAAACTTCTTGGCACTAAAGCCAAAATAACTAGCTCTGCTTGCGAAGAAAATTTATTTTAAATCCTTGAAATTGATATATTTGGTAGAGAAACTGCAAGAAAACAGTTCTCAACACCTAGTACTCAATTTAGTACACGGTATTTCTTTCCTTTGTCCCTACAGACATACGTGTGTACTTTTTTTTATCTATAGGGCTGCATTCGATAAAGATTTCTCTCTAAGTGTACCGTTGCTTAAAAAAAATTCCGAACTGATTAGATCAGTTCTCTGCCTAACTAACTTAACCCTATGGCTCATCATATGCCCTCTAGTTATTACCTCCGCAAAGGAGGTTATGTTTTCGTGGTGTTTGTCTGTCTGTATGCGTGTGTGTTTGTCTGTCTGTCACCAAGATAACTCAAAAACATATGAGCCGATTTGGATGAAATTTACAGGGTTTGTTAGATATGTTAGGAGGACCAGATGATTAACTTTTGGTGAAGATGTGTTTATCCGTTCGTTTGTCTGCCTCTTTTTTCTCAATGCCATAACTCAAAAGTTACGAATGGATTTTTTTGAAATTAACATGAGTTGTTAGGTATATAAGAAAAAGGAAATGACCAAATTTTAGTAATGATCCATTTGTTCCTCGTTCGTTTGTCACTGTTTTCAATTTTATGCTTGTTAGCACAATAACTCAAAAAATAATAGATGGATCCTTATGAAATTTATAGGGTATGTTAGTAATGTTAAAAGACATAAATGATTGAATTTTGGTGCAGATCGGTATGTTCGTTTGCATGTTTGACTCATGTTTGTCATAACGTTTGTTAACAGTATATCAAAAGGCGCAAATGATTAAATTTTGGAGTCTATATAAAGAAAATTATGCTTTCAGGGCCAATTTGAATTTTTTGTTACCGTTGCCCCGCTTGGCGGAGGTATGCGCTCTCAGAGTGCTCTAGTTATTATTACAACGTCACGCACGAGCCACCACAGACAGGCAGTACAACCCAAATGAAGCCCTTTGCCACACCGGGTAGCCCGAAACTCTGCTATAGAAAATCAAACAAAAAAAAAAAAAACGTTAGCAGCTGACTTGTCCGCTGGCAGGCCAACACGACCGAAAGCCGATGCCGGCCATAAATTCCAAACCTCAGCAGACCAGGGCATGAAGCACCGACTCAACTGACTAGTTCGGCATCTAACATTCTCCAACGTGAAAGGGTGTGAGTAAACTGCAGCTCGTGTAATCCTCCTAAGGACCTTTGCGGCAAAGACAAGAATACAGGTCGAGTGTAAAGTTCCAGAGATGTTGCCCAATATTATCATGAACTCATCTTAACTCTGTTTCGTCACGCTAATCAACGGCACCAGATCCCTTACCACATTCTGCTGCACGTCAGTATCGTACACGCCCGTCAGGTCTTGGAATGCGTCTCTCTGAAATGCAAAGCAATGATTGCTTAGGAAGTAGGTCATTTTCGGTGCTATTAAGATCAAGCTCAGTTTAAGCTTGCATAGTCCATCACTGCGGTGTTGAAAAAAACCAAAGGCCATGCAGAGGCTTAAGCAATGGGATCATCCGTCTTCGTATAGTGACACTGCCCTCGGGAAGAGCAAATTTGGAAGAAGAGAAAAGAACAGCGAAACGACTGTCGGCAAACATAAAATAAATGGTAGGTAGCAAAATGGGCACGGATAATGCATATGGTGCAAGGGAGCAGCCGTCTGCTAGAAATCGAACGAGCAGTAAGAAACATAATTTAGTGCACAGACAACAAGTAAAGCAATTTGGGCATACAAAGAAACTTATCTCGCTTATCTAACCCCAATCCTGATAACTAAACTAAAGATGTTAGCTA
>LQNS02278096.1:29732009-29779287 GCA_001587735.2 Parhyale hawaiensis | reverse complement strand
GTCAGATATTGCTTAGAAATTTTCATAAAAAAAAAACAAAGACATCTGGTTGTAAATACTCGTCAATAAGGAAACATGAAATGATGCAAATTCCATTAATTACTATATAGGAGCATTCTTATTGCAAGTTTAGCGTGAATGTTATATCACCGGTAAAAACAACCGAGGAGAACAAAAATTACATTCTGGTATTCAGATGAGAAAATCAGTGTTTTACTAGCTTGCTTGTTTGTTTCTTACTCGAGGCAAAAGAAAAAATTAATTCAACCGGTTTGTATCTTCTACATTTCACATTCCACTTTTTAGTGTACTCGATCTAAAAAAACTTACAAGCGTATCGCAAAAGCAAAGAATTTTTCCTAAATTTTAATTGGAAAGCAAACTGCATTTCTAATGACCTCCGACAAGGAGGTTAAGTTTGTATGTTTGACTCATGTTTGTCATAACGTTTGTTAGCAACATAATTCAAAAAGTTATGAACGGATATTCAGGAAAATTGCACAAGCTGTTATTACTATCATAAGGCACAAATGATCAGATTTTGGAGTTTATACAAAGAAAATTATGGTTTCAGAACCAATTTGAATTTTTTTATACCATTGCCTCGCTTGGCGGAGGTATGCGCTCTCAGAGTGCTCTAGTTCTTAATGTATTTTTTTCGCATCCATAGTGTAAAAACTCTGTTTCACCGGCGTCTCTCGTAACGGAGAATAAAATCACTTTCTGCATCTCCCCTGAAAACATGTAGGCATTGCACTAGTGAAACTCTACAGACCAAATGTAAATTCTTGTCATATTATTACGAATGAATATCTCAGGGCGCTGTGCTCCTAAAATGTTGAACATAGCATCCATAGGAGAAATATATGAGTTGATTGTTTATTATTTCTATTGTTATCGGAGGGATTTCACGACCCAAATTGGATTGGTTGGGCGATGTTCAGCTCCACGCTCTGGCGCCGGGTCACATCCCGCGACCTAATCAAGTCTCACAGCACTTTGCGAATGATGTGCGCTGTTGTTATTATTACATACCTACGCAAGATACATCATTCACTATTATAATAATACACAGTTATTGGTTGCTTGCTTGCTCCGAGCTTGCGTGCTATCTCGCTCTTTGGTTGGTCCTTCCCTTTGCCACGCTGTTAAGGATTCGGATAAGAGAAAATTAATCTACTGAAAAACAAGTTGAGATACCATAAAATTGAAGCCCTTGGAATTACGATGAGAGATATAGCTCCTGAAATATATGCTCGAAAGTGAAAACCTGCTATTTCTGAATCTCGCTGCGGTTTGAGAAGAAGCTCGGTACTATTTGATATGATAATTCTTCTTCTGAGCGTGGTAGCTGAAAGGCGCAATAGATCTTTGATAGAGTTTTGGATCTTGTCAAACATAAGCTATATATCACATCTTTTTTAGTCGAATTTCTTCGTAATAATTAGAGAAGCTCAGTCTTAGTTGGGGTTTCCGTTCCTTTTGTGCAAAATCCATTTCTCTTAATATGATTTCTTTAGCTGCATCACTTAGGGGCAGTTGAAACTTTCGCTAAACAGAGGCCCTACAATATTCACTTTACATTGCAGCCAAATTTTGATCCTAGAGGGTTCAACTATCGGCTGCTATCCAGTTACAATAATCCCAGAGTGTTTCAGGTGCATTCTTTTGATTGAACCATATTTTCTTTATATTGCTCAACTTTTAACCAATTCCAAACTTGCAGGAGGGATATGTTGCAAGAACGCATGGCGGTACAATTTGCGTTTCTTTCATGGAAGATCACGCCTATAGGTAAGATAGCTATTCTACAGCAAAACCTCTTCCGAAAGCAGACACAGTTGCTTGCGTAATTTAAATTATTGGTGTCATGTTTGACGGCTTTACCCTCTCGTTCCTGATTATTATTTATTTTTGTTTAAGTACGCATTCAATTTATATGCGAAGCACTCTGAACACCAGCCAGTAATGGCCTCTAACCCTGAATGTGTTGCCAGGTACTGCTAACGCAGCTATGAAGAAAATTCTAACTATGATGAGATCTGTGCACTTACACCAAGTTTTGAAGTCCCCATTAGGATTTTTACTGATCAAAGAAAACATTTCTAGGAGGAATACTTATTTAAAGTATTTTTGTTCATATAACAAAAAAATATATAAGTGACTATTATCTGTCGTAGTACAATTAAATATGATCAACACATATCCAAATATTTGCTAGGTATATGATATATATGTATATATCAAAGGTCTCTTGAAGTGATAGAGTCGTTCTACAGTATGTTACCTTTGATTATGCAAATACCATTTTTTTTACTTTATTTTTCAAGATAAGCGTCTAACTTTGAAATATCAATATTAACTTAATGTATGGCTATGTTGCAAATGTACACGACACTTGTATGATAGATATTTAGTTTATCATACAATTTGCTTATTTACGAGTTTTTTACTGTTACCTCAGATTATGCGATTATCAACTGACTTTGTCAGGTTTGATATATCAGATGTTGGAATAGAATGCGCAGCTGTTTTTACTGCTTTCCACAGGCTTACTTTGCTCGAAAACGGCCGACCACCTTCATAGACCTTCCTTTTGATCATTGCCCAGAGGTTCTCAATGGGATTTAAATCGGGTCTATTCGCTGGCCAGATCATGCTAATTTTTTATTTAAATCCTCCGTCCGCAAGCCAGTTAGCAGTGTACCGTGCTCGGTGTGAGGGAGCATTTATTTATCGTCCTGAAATACCAATTTGGATCTGCGTGCGATAGTCTACTCATCAATACATGGAATCAAGTTGGCTTCAAAAAACTGGTAGTACTTTTCTGCATTCAGTTTAACTCCTTCTGTCACTTCATATGGAGCAATAAGGGTGTCACCTACTATCCCGGCGCAAAACATCACACCTCCACCACCTTGTTGACACTTAAGCCGTGTCTGTTGAGGTCGGTCATGGAGGATCCATCCAGACACCCATTCATCTGTACCATCAAACGGGGCTCTACATTCGTCAGTATATATATGACATAGCAGAAATCAATTTTCATGTTCTTTTCAGCCCATTTGCCCCTATTTTATTTACGAGTTTTTATTAGTAGTAGTCATCTAATTGCCTTTTTCACTTTTTCTAGCTTCTGCAGAACCTCACATCTTGTCTCTCTGCTTAGTATTGGGACTCCAGCGTCTTCAAATATCGCCTTACTAGTTGAAAGTTGCTTTTTTTTAGCTATAGAAACTTTCAAATGTCGCATATCCCAAGCAGTCAATTTCCTCGTAGAGGATCTATCCGGAGTTTTCTGGCTGACCTTACCTTCAATTGCATAAGCCTTAGTTGTTCGGTGATTACGTTGTAGTTCCTTAGAAACTTCGAGTGTTGTCTTACCAGAAGCCAATGACGAGGTCACTTGAGCCTATCTTCACTAGTAAGACCGCTTTTTTTGCCCAGGTGGCCTAGAGAGTGATGTTGCATAATCTGGCCTAACAACAGAACCCCGTGCGATAAGCAAATGTTGCTAAAGAGTGGGAAATGGTTCCGTTTTATTTTTCTCTAATTATTTTTATAGTTACAGCATACCTGTGCACTAACTTACTATTGATATTTTAAATGTTTGACACTTATTTTGGAAATTAAATAAAACAAATTGTATCTGTATAATGTAAGGTAACATACTGTAGAAGTAAAATAGCTGCGGTAGCTTTAGAGGTTGAAATTTTAGCCCGCTGTTAGAGACCGCCGTACTGCCTGTACTAATTCAGTTGAATTTCAATGACAGTAATTCTTGCAGTGTTTTATTCAAGTTATCTTCAATGATTTCAGCAAAATCAGTGATAAATTCTCTCCACGGACAGACGAAAAATGTTATTGGTCGTCGCGAGGGGAAACTTTCGCTCTCCATATTCAGAACTGACCTGCAGAGTGGCCATAGTGAGGTGCTCAGTTTCATATCCATAAGGAGCGATCGCGATGGTACCTTTGACCACAGCCTTCTCGAGACGGTAGCCATTGCTGTCGCCCCTCATGTAGAACTCGCCGGTGCTGCTGCGAGAGAACAAGTTCTGGCACTGTTCATCCGCAAGGCTGCATTGAATGCCCCCAAGTGAATGCTGTAAAAAAGAAAAAAAAATTATCCATCTGACCGAAATGAATAACTAGAGTATAACTAATGAGTTTATGCTTCACTCATGCAGCTTGGCGTGTACACGCTGGGAGTAAGCACAACGTGAGAACCATGCGGTGGTATGTATGTTGCCTGGACATTTATCGGAAAATTTCAACTTAACAAAGGGGAAAGGCTGGTGAAATGTATGATATGTATTGAAGATACTTGAAGGCTCCCGAAATTAGTACTAAGAGATAAAAAGGAAGGGACATGTAGCATGCCAAGATAAATTTAGAAGTCATGCACAGAGGTATTTCCACACAGGATCAAGGCGCAGGGACACAGCAAGTTGAGAAAGAAGAGGAAGAACTGATGAAAATGACATCAGTATGAATATGAAACAGGAAGGAAGCAAAGTGGGTGCGAAAGACAAGCCTTCCGTAGGCCTAACTAATGGTTAAAACAACCTACAGGACTTTCCCCCTCTCTCTCTTATCTCTTNAAAGAAGAGGAAAAACTGATGAAAATGACATCAGTATGAATATGAAACAGGAAGGAAGCAAAGTGGGTGCGAAAGACAAGCCTTCCGTAGGCCTAACTAATGGTTAAAACAACCTACAGGACTTTCCCCCTCTCTCTCTCTCTTATCTCTTGGGTCGCTACTCCCCATAACATAGGATGACCGAACCTAACTCTGTGGCCAATTCTACACCCCCATGCGGAAAGCTAGGTACTGCAATATAACGTGGGGCGCAAAGCTTATAATATATACTAGGTCCTAGACAAGTCCCATTGAATTTCACTTTTATAGTATATGACAAACTTTGAGGATTGAAAATAATTATGCAAAGTCGCTTATATTGTTACATTGAATAGCCAAAGCCTCCATTTCTCCAACAAGGCGATCTCGCAGAAGAAAAAAGAAGGGACGTAGAGAAGGTTGAGTTGAATTCGAGCTTTTTCTCGAAATCTCAGGTATCAGAATGAAAGAAGTGTGCGCACACACCTAAAAAAAAAAAACATCCAATAAATACAGATTGAACGTCGTACCCCACCGAGCAAAAGTTTATAACGCTCGGTCCCACCTTTGCTTGTACACAATGTTGGAGTATGTTAATTTGGTCAATTTAAGATAATCTACATGGATACACTTTCCACCGGAAATGCTTAGTTTTCCAAACATTTAACTTTGAAGTTCCCACTGTTTTCCCATTGAAGAAAACAACACAAGCCTATAAGGACGCCGTTAGTTTCTATCGTAGAAAAAGAATATGAACTTTCAATGTCAAATATCTAGAAAACTAAGCATTTCTACCGGACAGTGTATTCATGTAAATTTCTTTCTTAATTGACTCAATTAACATACTCAAGGCAAAAAAGGAGGATCGGAAAAACTAGAAGTACAATTCACCAGGTTCTCTGTTTTGTTACAAAGATAAGCTGCCTACTGCACTGCGGGCGTCCCTTGTGTACCAATTTTGTTGTTCACGCTGTGAATCACGGTACGTGGGCTCTACCTGCCGTACCCTTATGACCAGGGTCGCTGAGCATGCGGGACGTAGTTTAGGACCGGTGTTTCCCTTTGTTCTCCTTCCTAATCCTCTGTACGAATACATGCCGAACGGTGCAGTGTTCCAGTTTCTATAGAGAATTTTAAAACCCTATATAGCAACTACTTCATACAGGTCTGACCTACGAGTTTCGGAGTCTCTCTATACTTTAAAATTAAAACCGCAGCTAAATGATAATCAGAGCGTGTTTCCACTTAGCATAGCTAATACGTAGCAAAGTTTGCACTTTATTTCTTGTTTTATGGATCCTCCATCTCCTATGTAAAAGTACAAATTAGGTATAAGTATAGGCGTTAGATAGTTTAAGTTAGGTCTGTAGTACTGTTTTTTCCAACAACCTGACTGTTAGAAATAATACTGTAATATTTTTTTTTTTTTAGAATTCGATCCGCTGATGATAGACAGATTGTCAGAAACGTTTGGTTTTTTATTCGATGGTTGGTAATAAACTTGTAATAAATGTTACGGACAGCTATTTTGGTGCTACTTTTTATTATTACGTTATACTGTAGACGGACTTCGTTACGTGAAATAGAATTCGTCGGGGGTTAAGTGACGGGGTTCAGCTTAGACGGGAATGGTTTCGTTATTAAATCTTGAGTAGGTCGAACTAAGAAAAGCTATCATTGTGTACCTTAGGTTTGGTACTATTTAGAAAGTAAAGGCATTCATTCATTCATTCATTAACAGTGGAATTTGCACGGGTACCGCTAGTGTTTGCATAATCGAAAAACTCATTCCCACTAGACAATGCTGTAAAAAATTATGTCTTTATAGGTCAATTAACATAATCTCACCTGAATCTCGACGCGGTCGTTGCAATCGTCCAGGTTGATACTTCGGATGATCTTGGAAACGTCAGGGCTGATGTCGGGTGCATCGCAGTCGGTGAGCCGACCGGCAGATCCTGTGGTCTTGGAAGTCTTCCTGGTCTTGACGGACCTCGAATTGCGACCCTTGCCGGCACCTTTGGAAGTAAGAGTAGCGGGACCACAACCCTCACCAAGTTGGACATCGTTGGTTACTTGGTCGTTATAGGAACGTTGGTACTGAGCCTGGGCTACTCCCACAATTTTGTTTCCAGTGTACCTGGAACGATTCGGAGCATAGTGGTTGTTATTCATAGCGTAGTCAAGTTGTTAGTTTCACAGTGTTGAATCGGTACAACATAGTCTATATATATGAATATACATAGGTATTACCGTATTATATAAATAATTTTGGAGCAACTCTTCTGGGCGCTACTCTCTTTTGGCTATTTTGTGTACGATAATCATATAAGAACAGTAAATAGTTAAATTACTTATGACGTTTGTTTTTAAACATAAGATAAACGTTCGTCTCATTGGCTAATCCAATTCAATAACAAATTTTGTTTCAAATTCTATGAGTTTTCCATGATTTAAGGCACTATTTTCATTCTCCCTATTTTTTTCCGGGTATGGCTGGGAACCCAAATAGATTGTCTAAGCTTACCTAGAGTAGACACAACTATGGTGTTTCAAGAGAGGAAACGAAAGGGACATACAGTATGTCAACTGGAACGTGGGACCAATGCACGAGGGTAGATCATCGCGCATGGGAACATCAAGGCAGGAAACAAGAGGAAGAACAGAACAAAGCATCATCGAGATGAGTATCAAAATAAAAATACCGTAAGCACAGGGGGCCCTAAAGACAGACATCCCGCAGGCCTAGTTAAATGGTTTGCGTAACCTACAAAATTCCCTGCACTCAATAACATAGGATGGTGAACCTAACTCTATGACTCATTATGTGTCCTCTGAGGGAGTTTCGTCATCAAGATGGTTTCAAAGTTGCAATAGATAACTGGCGAGTATCGTAACTTCAAGCCTCGTATCCTAGGCAAAGATGACGCAAACCAGTAGGGAGCATGTGACATGGAAACAATAAGTCGAAATCTGAAGGCAGGTACAGCACGAGAAGAAAGAAGTGAATTTGGGGCGGAGAAGATGATAGCGCACTTCGTTAAAGTTGAGGCTAGCAAGGAAGTCCCTGCGACGTGACTCGCCATTTCAAACAGGATTATCAAATCTAGTAGTAGAAGCCATTAATAACACATGCATGGACTCACGTTACGTTACAGCGTCCAAAAATAGTTTCTTCTGCTGGAGCCGTGAACACGTCAAAATTCTTGTTACTATAGGCAGGGTAAATGTTGAACAGTCCAGCAATGCTCTTGTACAGGTTGACCACCCACGCTTGTTCTGCTTCATGGTGGACAAAGTGGCCCTGTTCAGATAGAAATCACTCACAAAAATAATATTACTATGAGGAGCGACCTTCCTATAATTATTATATACTTAAGTGTAGTGGAACACCGTTTTCCCGGACGTCTCTTTTTCCCCGAATCTTAACTTTTCTGGACTGTTAAGCAAATTTCAATGTTTTCCCGGTAATACCAAAATTTTCTGGTATTCCGGCTAGGTTTCAATTTGCTCAACAGTCCAGAAAAGTCAAGATTCAGGGAAAAAGAGACGTCCGGGAAAACGGGGTTCCACTGTATTGACTATTTTGGGCTTCGTTTCGGCAACAAAGGCAATATCGCAGGCAAAGTTAAGAAGGACATACAACCTTCTTTTTCAAATTAGATGCAGCTATAGACGTGAAATGGGGTTCTAGCTCTTACAAAAGGGTGCACGGTATAGGTTACTTTTGAGTAGATATAAAAAAATATTTTTTCTAATTTAGTGTATTTTTCAATGCAGAATCCGATTCTGAAGTCCGTTTTTTTTCTCTCGCCCCTAGTTTTTGAGTTACAGGGAAAAATCCTAAAAATAGGGAAAAATCCTATAAATAGGGAAAAATCCTAAAATAGGGAAAAATCCTAGAAATAGGGAAAAATCCTAGAAATAGGGAAAAATACCTTACGACAATGGGGACCCGTGGGAAACCGGGCTTTTCAGATTCGCTTACGCTCAAACCCCGAGATCGCTATGTGTATATAGGTAACGAAGGGTTTAGATGTATTTAACAGGGTTCGTTAAGTGTAAGTTTTTTGCATTATCTGTAATTGTATGGTATAATAGGCTTTCAAGAGTAATTAGCCTACAGGCCAATGAATACGTACGTGTAAGGTTAGGTAAGAGGCCAGGTCTGCTTCTGCTAACGTCCAAGGAGCTTTTTCTCATAAGGTTAGGTAAAAGGCTAGAAGTACTGGTTCTGCTAACGATCGAAATACATATACGATTTCGTTCCTGCTTTTCCCTCCCCCACCCAAAAACACCGGTTTCCTACGGGCCACCCATAATCGTAGGGTATTTTTAAGGGTTTTTCCCTATTCTTAGGGTTTTCCCCTATTACTAAAAAACTGAGGCGAGCAAAAAAAACGGATTTCAGATTCGAATTCTGTTTCGAAATATACACTGATTGATAGTATTAAAAAAATGCAAAAGATATGTACTTAAAAGTAACTATTCCCGAGTGCACTCCCATTCGTAACGCATGTCGCACAAATTGTATAACACCATGATGACCACCAGCCCCATGGATGATCGAAGAAATTCAACAGATACGTGAAAAAAAGATTCTACATAAACGTTTGAAAACACCCAGGAAGGAAATGCTGTTGAAAGATTTCAAAAGCGTCAACAAAGATTTGAACAAATTCATCAGCGACACCAAGCGAAATCATATTGATAGTGCCTTGAACGCCGCAAAACGTGACTAGAAACAAATTTGGTAATATTTCGTAAAATGCACGTTAAAAAATCATGTTTATCTTAACAGACTCATTTTTTGATGTAGATTAAAAATCTGAAATTGCTTTGTCGGCTCTACTTCTTAAGATATATGACTGAAGTTCGTATTGTTTTCCTATGGGAGAAAATAGGTACTCGGCGATGAGAGAGAGAGAGTAATGGAACACCTTTAAAATAGGCATTCTAGTCTAACCTAACCTAACCCTAAACCTAAGCCTGAACCTAAACCTAAGCTGACATAGGTTTAAAAACCTATTTACAAGGTGTTCCATTGCACTCTGTCATTGTCCGGGTATTTTCTCCCACAGGAAAACAATGGGAACTTCAAAGTCATATCTCGTAAAAAGTAGAGCCGACCACCACAAGCCGACTTCAGATTCGTAATAGGCTTAATCATCAAAAAATGAGTCGATTAAAACAAAAAAAAAAAAAAAACACTTTTTTTGGACGTACACTTAACGAAATGATACCACAAATTTGGCTCATACTCAAAGATATAGTACGAAACAAGCAGCAAGTGCAATGTGTGTGTTCACACTACCCCGTTTTGAAGGTCACTGAATTTTACACATTTTCCGGGGAAGTAGGCCAAATGGCGTTTGAGTTTAAAGATGCCACAAATAATTATAAACAGTCAGTGTCACCTGAAATTCCTGACGACCAGTTTCAACTCGACTCGCCCTCAAACCCCTCCCTAGATACAAAAAAAATAATAATAATAAAGAAGTTTATCAGTGCCACGGGGAGCAAACAGAGCATCTATAGCCACCATAACCAATAAGTAATATGAATTAACTTAGAAACATCTATTTCCCTTTTTAGCAACGGGCCATGATAATATTTCGAATAATTAGCCTACGTCAAAATGCATTTCCTCTTATATAGGTGCCTTCGTCACGTACTGAACACTTCAACTGTAACTGAAACTTTTCCTGAAGCAATCTATCATAAAACCCTTTCGTAAGTCCGGCACCCAAGGCATGGCCAGGAACTTCGGCCAATTAGTCTTCTTCCGATGCTTTCCAAATTAATTGAGAAAGCTGCCGAAAATCAACCAGCGTCTTATCATGATCATTCAGGTGTTCTCTTGATGAATCAGTTATTCTTCACAAAAACCAGTACGCCTACAGAGCATAGGTATAGTAATACACAGGATGCTCTACTAAATAAATATCACTAAAGCTATCTACCGGAATATGGATCGTACACACTTCACTCTTCTCATACTACTTGACCTATTCAAAACATATGATGGTGTTCACCAGGAGACGTTACTTATAAAAAAAAACACTTCCATGTGTATCTGCAACAAAATGGTACCACTTTCTCCATAAATGCCGATGATATCGAAATTCCTATTCCGTTCTCACCTACCGAAGCAGAAAGCGTGGGTAAATCGCGGAAAATCTCCTGTAAAAACTAAAAACATGGTCCGACAAAATTGGACTAAGGCGTTACGCACATAAAAATTCTGGTCCTCAGCAATTCCACACAATTCCACAAGCAGCGACGTCTATTCTCTATCAGCTTTTATAACTTCATTATCCAGCCTGTCGATGTTGTCAAGACGCTTGGAGTATGGATGGATAAACATTCCATATTTAGAAACTATGCAGAATGGTGGAGGGTACGCAAACATTTCTTTACAGAAATAAGCCTACTTCCCAAACATCAAAAATCGAGCCTACTTCTTGTTCAATCACTTCCGATTATCATAACCAGATGTACAGAAACCCCAAAAATATGATGCAAAAGTTCTTTTCAACGGCAAATTCATCAAGCGCGATTATGCCAGTCCATTGCTAAGAGAGCTCTTATGGTAAAAATTGGCTCAAACCTATAATTAGTTGAAATCCAGTACGTTTTTCGATCAATACAAGCCGCTCCTAGGGAGCTGAGATGGTACAATTTACAGAAATATTGAAATCAGTAGATTCGGCGAAATTAACCATCTGAGAGTGCGCTCTACTGACACTACCAATAGTAAGAAAGAAAGTATTCTCTATTTTTGGAGCTCATCTTTGGAATGATGTTCCAGGTCCGGTACATGATACGACTGATTTCAATCAGTTCACCAAAATGACGCAGCCGCATTTTGAGAATTCCAAGTTTGTAATTGTGCCAAGCCTTTGCTCAAAAATACGGTAGCCACTCACTCTCTGTTGCCTGTAATTTCAGCTGGTCTGTATTTTTGCTCATATTTGAAAATAAAAATGCTCACTGATATTTTTCACGCATTGATAGTACTTTCATTATCCTCAACTAGTACTACGCATCGTATTTTTTAATGTTAGTAATTCTATATAAACATTATTTTTCACATATCTAGGACAAGAATAAATGTTAAACCAGCGTCTTTCTCCGCAAAATTGTTAACTTTACCTGTATCGCGGATGGACACAGGCTATCCATTGGTGTACATATCCAAGGCAACAGTCAATTTTCTCTCCATGTTAGCCTTAAGACAGAATACCTCATGATGCTGCACTCTTAATACGTTACGGACAGTATCCTGATGAGACAATACATGATTTTGTTTCGTTCATTTATTTTCAATATCCAAGTAACAAAATCAAGTAAGCCTTTGATGGTCCCAAAGAACCATGATGCACTGATACATTCCTGCCCATCGCATATGGCAGATTTGCAGTAGGTACCTTACCTTGATTACATTGATGATACTTCGAACGAGGTCCAGGTGGCGTTATGCACGCAACCCATCTTGCGCAGAGGTGATGCTGCAATCCGTGACCAGCGGGATGGCTAACAGCAAGTTATCCCCACAGTTCACGTAGCCGCTTACAACAGAAAATAGACCGTGAAAGTCATTCATACGCAGGTCATTCAAAAATTTAAAGTGTCAGAGACACGGCCACTGTAAAGCCTACACTGCACCGTAAAACAACTTATTAGAGCGGGGGGCTTGGCGCTTTGATAATCTTTACTTTGTGGCCATTGCGTCACCACCAGTTTTGATCGGAGTTCGCACGTCACAAGTGCGACCAAAACGGTCTGAGTGTCTGGCCTGGATTCGTCCACTGACGTTGACAGTAATGGCTTCTAGAATTTTACAGACATATATGATCGTAAAGCGCTCGAATCTCCTTTGAATGGAATACATTTGAAGTTGAGAAAGTCTTTCGTGATAGTTTAAATCTTACATGCCCGGATTTTGGCTGTAAACGATCGCTGGATAGCCTCAAGGCGCTGAGAGTGCGCCTCCGTTTGCTTGGCATCCAAAGAGGTGAACAGTATTCAATCCTCGGTAGTATTAGTTGTTTCCATAAGGTGCGCGTTGTGTCTGCCTCTCGTGAAGAGTCATAATGCTCAAGCAACTGCAAGGTGGGTGAACGTTTATGGCGAAAGCCGTGTTGATTTGACGTAAGCAGGTTATTGCTTTCCAAATGATGTACAAGGTGCTTACTAAAGACCCTTTCAAACGTCTTCACTACGTGGCTAGTTAGGGAGACAGGTCTATAGTTGGCTGGATCCAAGCTACATACTTCCAGCTTTACATAGGAATAGGTGAAGCAGTGAAAGAGTTAAGTTCTAATCGTAATGTGCCCCGCATCGCTATGTAAATTAAAATGTGCGTTTTATTTCTAAATTTCTTTATTTTTATCACATACAGGAAAAAATATTAAAATGGCATATCTGTGCAAATCTGTGGAATTTATATGATTTCTTTAGGGTCAACACTGACTGCCACTCGTGGGAATCTACAAGCCGACTGTAAATCCTCTCCTATGTGTTAGTTTTGAGAATGTCGGCTCTAAGAATGAATACCTCGGGGGACTGTGCCCCTAATTAAGTTGGACGCTGCATCCAGATGAGAAAATACTATGTTTATTTTTTATCTGCGTTATAAGAATATTTACCCCCCCCCCACCAAGGAGGTTATGTTTTTGTCGAGTTCGTATGTTTGTCTGTCACAAAGATTATTAAAAAGTTGTAGACGTATATTTACGAAATTTACAGGGATTTTTGAGCATGTTAACAATAACAGATGAC
The DNA here is from genome assembly GCA_001587735.2 of Parhyale hawaiensis. Taxonomy (NCBI): domain Eukaryota; kingdom Metazoa; phylum Arthropoda; class Malacostraca; order Amphipoda; family Hyalidae; genus Parhyale; species Parhyale hawaiensis. The sequence goes on along the minus strand of LQNS02278096.1, from coordinate 29,765,881 downwards.
CGACTTTTGGAGCAGATTCGTTGAACTGTCTGTTTGTTTGTTTGCCTCTTTTTCTCCGTACTATCACTCAAAGAGTTAAGGACGGATTCCTATGAAATTTACAAAAGTAATTAGGTTTATCACCACGAGTAAATGGCTGAATTTTTTAGATGATCTGTTTGTCCGTTTATATGTTTGTCCGTTAATTTGTTTGTCTCTAGGTTTGGTTTTGCGTTTGCTAGCAAAATAAATCAAAACGTTATGAACGGATCTTTCCCAAATTCACAGGCTGTAAGATATGTTAAAAAATCTAAATGATCAAATTTTGGTGATGATCAGATTGTTTGTTTGTTAATCTGAGTTAGACTAACGCTTGTCAGAATCCTTGTTAGCGACCTTACCCAAATTTTATCAGTGAGTCTTGATGAAATTTATAGAAATTGTTGCAAGTGTTGAAAGACACAAATGACGAATATTCTGGTGACGATTGATTGGTAGTCCGTTTGTGCATGTGTATGACTAATGTTAATCAGAACATAACTCGAAAAGTTATGAACGGATCTTCAACAAAATCACAGCAGCTATTATTTATTACTGCCAAAAGGCCCAGGTCACCAGATTTTGGTACTGATAAAAAAGGAATCATAGTTTCAGATCGAAATTTGATTTTTTTACCGCTGCCTTGTTTGGCGGAGGTGCGCACTCTCAGAATGCTCTTGTTTTATTATATTTTTTCGGCGTGAAGGGCTCAATTTGGAGTTAACTCATAGGAGTTCCATTAGTCTGAGGGTCAGCCAGTGAGTTACTACAGACAGAAAATAGGCGCAAAACATTTCGAAAGAGACGAAAAATTAGACTGGGACCGAAGAGAGATGCATTCTTGCAAATAAGCTCTTCCTCGGTCTTAAACACGGGGACTGAAAAGCGTCACAAGAGATAAGCAGTAAAGCACTATATGTACTGTATATCGGAAGAGCATTTCACAGAGCAGAAAGGAAACTAAACATATACCAGATAACCTTACAAACCAATTCCTTGCAGCAGAAATTGCGACAACCAGATGAAATGCTCTGTGGCGGGACGCAAGAGTTACATCCGGGCTGTATTTGGTCGACAGATATTGTGATAGGGAGAGGACTTCCAAAATAGTCTTCCGAGGGATTCAGGACTGGTAATTCGTATTTCCCATGCACAGCCACACCTCCCCCTTCCCTTCTTCTCCCCAGGGTTACACATCCTCCTTAATTGGAAGGACACGAGTATTCATATGGAGGTTCAAATGAATTCTACGCAGTAGACATGAATGCAGTTGCATGAAATGAATTTCTTTTAATTGAAAAAGATTTATGGGAGAAGAGGGAAAATGCGAGAAATGACTATCGTTAAGCGAAACAGAATGATCAAACATGAATGTACCTCTTCGTAATGGCCATCCTATATGCAATTGACAGAAGTATGAAAATACTGTCAAGTCGCGTAGTGAAAATTGAGCGGTGACCTCTAAGACATCAGTAAAACTGTGCAAAATGACCTTGCTGTTCAGAAAAAAAAATTCCGCGAGAGACAGTAATGCAACTGTGAAAGTGACTCTGCTATTTCAATTAAAAATGCTTAACGTCATATGGTAGCAGCTGTACGAAGTGAAGTTACTATTGAAGTAAACACTGCTCAGCAGACTTACCTCCTTCGCATAAAAATTTATTTGTACGTCAAATCTGTCAATAACACAGTGGTCCACTTTGTCTGCCACCAGTTACGGACGTTAAATTTTGTTGAACAGCCTAACTGAACGACACAGAATTAATTAGGTTATTGGGAAGAACAGCGTGGCTTGAAAAATCAAGAAGCGTTGTAGTATTGACACTCAGCAATACAATGACGAGACGAAGATTTTAGCCGGCATGTCTCGAACCCACCTCGTTGATGCCGAAAGCATGCTGTCCCAGAAGTGACCCCGGCTCTTCCCAGGGCGTTACGTACTCGATGGGCAGTTCTCCTCTGCTGCAGTCGAGCTCGCCGTGATAGTCAGCCAACTCTACATCCTCCAGCTGTTGGGAGGCAGTAAGTTCAAATTTCGAGTATCCAAAAACGACAAATCAAGGCCTTGGCTTTTTTTATTTGAAGCCAAAGAACTGGTGAAGAAATCAGAATACATCAATCATATTTGTGATTTTGATTGTGTGTAGCGCTTGTGAGGTAAGGAGGGGTAGCAGTTAAGAGTACGAAATGTGTAAAAAAAACACCCTCTGATCAACGCGCGCATGAAAAGGAAATAAAGTAGTTCACTGGAATATTGTCGCAAAAAACTGAAAATAATATTCTGAAATTTTTTACTGTTTTATAGGAACAAATATCGTCTGTAGCATGTGGTTTCCAAGCAACTTCAATGCTATGCTCCATTGTCATAATAAACGAATCTTTCTGTAATCACCTACAGTTGGGTCAGATTTATATATGGAACTAGTAATATAATCAATTTCAAACCAAAACACTGGTTTTCCAAGTTATTTGGACTCTCGCACAACATGGTTTGCTCAAAAGTCATTAAGTACTATTACTAATTAGCATTTTAATTTTAAATTGCAATGAATTATCATCAGAACATTTGGATGCGCAGTTGGAAATTAAGTCAGAATTTTTAACGAAACCTAATAAAACAGTGGAACGATCTTCGGACGAGGCGACGGGCGACTAAGCTGTCAGTGGAGTAGAATAACTTCAAAAACTAAAAAAGTGCGAGAAATTCTATCAAGATTATGCTGCAAACATCATTATGTGCTCGCAAGTTACCGAGAGCACAATGACAATCCAATCAAGCACTAAAAAGTTATGCCTAGTGGAATACATGCCAACATCATTGACCGCACAGCACTTATTGCGAGCATTGAGGGAGACAAGAGATAAAATAATACTAAGCAGAATAGACTACGTAAAAGCATTAAAGTAAATACAGTATTAGTCATGGTCGAGGGTGGCGGAGTCAAGCCAGCCCCGACTCCTGGGCCCAGCCATTGTCTGACTCCGAATCCTTGGACCTGTGAAATGCCTAACTGCTAAGGATTTAGACTTTTTTAATAACATAATCAGCTCATTTTTAATGACTCGGACACCTGGGACAAACGAATATCCGGTTCCGTTTCCTCTCCCCTCCCCTCTCCCCTTTTTCTTGCAGCTCTGCAAGAAGCAAGAACCGAAATAAACACACATATCTGTGAGTAAAACAATAAATGGCCTCATTTTATGTGTATAATTAGCTTCGTGTGCTTGGTAATTATTCAACGTTGAAGGATTGGAACAATCTTCGTTTGCAGCTGCGTTTTCTGATTAACTTTTACTAGTGTGGTGTGGTTTTTCCAACTGTAGGGTTTGTAATCATTGCCACATCTACCATGCTGATGTGCCAACCTTTTAAATTCGTACGGGTTGTAAACTGTCACCCTCGATACATGCGTGTATCTGTGCAACGTGTATACTTGAAATCAACGCAACAAACCATAGTTGAAAGTTGGTGAAACATTTGCTTCATTGGAAATGTCATTTTATGCTTTTGGATAATCCGGTATTATAGGTACACCTTCCTATGATAATTGCTCTAAATGTTGCAATATCTCCAGAATCAATCAAATTTATCAACTTTGAGTCTCCCACCTGATGAGCTGCGGAACGCGCGTCATGGGAAACAAAATTTCTTCAACTGCTTCTCCTCGATTTCTACAATATATCGTACCAAACCAAGAAAATAATAAATTTATATATATATATATACATACATAAGTGAGGCTTGTGGCATTAGGGCGACAATAGAAAACTGTCGCTCACTAGGGTGACACGAGGAAGCTAACCAACAACGAATTGGCCTGTGAATGGTTATGTAAAGGCCTGGAAGGGTTTTGCTAGCGTTCTAATGACGTCATGAACAACTGTAACGCCAATCTGAGATTGACGCTAAGTAACGAAAGCTCATTTTTTGGCCAATCGAAAATTGACGCTAAGTAATAAACGCACACTGGGACGTTAGCAGAACCAGTCCTTGCCTTTACCTAACCTTCCGAAGGCCAATTCATTCTTGAAGGGTTTCTGTACTAGGGTGGTAGTCAGTTCTGTTGGTGGGTGAAAGCATCTTAGGGCGCGTTAATTTACTGTCGAGATGACGGCGGAACCGGTCCCTAGATTTATTTTTTAATGTACTTTTGTCTACGGGAAGTGATTTCAGATATGTACAACAAAGCGGGCATATGATAATGTCGCCTTAGTGACTCTACCATCACTTTATATATAGGTGAATGCAGATACAGAAGGTGCCTCGTGGGATCGAACGCGGGATCTATGCATGACGAGGCAAGTATGCAAAGCCAGCGCTGACGGAGCATAAAAGACACTACCATGGGCTGCTCAAAACAAGCCACGGCCGATGCTATATTTTGAGAAGTCAGTGTGAACATTGGTGGTGCCCGTTGCGATAGAACTGATTTTTTTTAAGCGTGTGTGTGATTCTATGGTAACGATCGAGAAGGTACCAGTGAGCTTTACTGTTGGAAATACGGAGTTTTGAGCAGATAACTATTGGTTTCAAGCCAAAATGAAAAGGCTTATTAAAAGAGTCTTGCAAAAGTAGGTAGCCGTAACTTCTTTTGAACAATTTATATCTGCAATGGAAACAGAGGAATGGCAACACTTTCGACAGCAACTCACAGGGCCTAATTGTTTTAAAGAAGTTACCTTGAACGTAATGACGCTGGGTGCAATTGCGTAGACTCTGAGGTTGGCCCTCAGGATGGAGATGGCTCGGTGGTGGACGTTTATCTCAGGAATATCGGCCTTAATTCTGGCCTCGTAGCGGTACATGTACTGCAGAGGGTGCTGCACACCTGCACACAGGCCTGCCCAAAGAGTACCCAGTCAGAGGTACCAAAATGATGTAAACTAATTTGCATTCAAGTATAGATTTACGTAATTATGTATTTCATGTCCCTCCTCCCGCATAAGGATAAATTAGGAAGAAATTCCACCCTCGACTCAACAAACGCGGTGGCTGATAAAATGGCGACCGAACAGAATCTGTGGCGCCTCCGGACGAAGCAACGAGACCATTAACTGAAAAATGTACAGGCAGGTATCTTAACTTGTGCTGGAAGAGATTAGCACATCTGAAACATGTTTCAAAGAGTTTTAGTTGAACTGCAATGCAAGTAGCGGCTATCCGGGACTTTGTCCTCTTATAATACCTTCTCCATTCTCTTTTTTGTCGCCTTCAAACTAGGACTAGGTAATCCAGCCGTCAGAAAGGAGAGTGAAGAATTTTCTGGCTCTATTTTTGCATCATATTTCGGTAATGATTCGGATATAAAGCTTGAACTTGGTTATATTACAGTCTTGAAAAGTTTAAGCCTCGGTCTCCCCTATACAAAGGAAACCAAACAGAAAAAGATACCAGTGATATACAGTATGCCGATATCAACTTGGAATACAGGCCTAAAGATTTCCTCATGCAGGCAAATTGTCACCCTAATGGGGAACTAAATGGTCAGGGAACATATCCGCGCATTTTGGCAAGTGAATTAAGTCGTTTAAACGAACCAGAGGCACTGGACAAAGAGCGCAGATTGCTCCCCTTGCCATCATAGAACCTTCTCCATCTTGCAGCGTTGAAACAGTATGCCTGGGATGAAATTCTTTGCCTCTCATCGAACAAATTGCCTGCTAACCCTGCCTATAGTTTTGAACACGCTTTCGTCACCAAATACTACTTTTCGTTGGTGGAACGCGTCACGACCGTCATGTCTGCTGACGAACTGCAAACGACAATTATTTTGATTTTTCGATATCATCGGTTTGCGTCTTGCGATGCAGCCTCTCAGCCCAATTTCTTCCAACCTATTCCTGAATGTTCATAGAAACAGAACACACGTGAAAGTTACCGTGTTTTGTATCTCAGAGGCAGTTTCAAATCTTTTTTCTATAATGTCACTCGCACAGTTTTCTCAGCATAGTGGAGTCTTCTGCATACTTCTCTGTAGGATAATCCAATATCATACAATCGTACCTGACAATCAGTGAAAGAAAGTCGAAGCATTCGAAAAAGAAGCAATATCTGAGTTGAATCACGGATATACTAAACTGTGGTGTTTCAAATTGGCTTGAGTATTTTAGTCACGTCATGATTTAAAGAATATAGGGTAAAGGTACCTCAAGTTGTCACCCCCCCCCCTAATTGCTCCCGAGACCCTCTCCTCAAACATATGTAATGATATTAAATTCCTAAAGCCGTGACCTCAGGAAGGTAAGGCCGTCACTATAGCACGGCTTTGGCTCCTTTTCTAAACATCTCATATTATAAGGAACTGATTTTTTTCTCCGTACTTGTGGTGTTTAATCACTTTTAATGACATAGTAAACAGTTTGACTGGTAAATTTAAAGAAAATTGCTTCAGTATCAGCAATTCGTGTAATTAGTAAGGGTTCATCAGAGGACGCTATGACTTAAGGTCACGGCATTTGGGCTCTTTCCCCTATGTATGTATTCAAGTATCGTCGAAATTAAAAATTGCCCGCGCAATGAATCCGTTGCTCTACAAATCATTATGGTCAGTTACCTAAATTTTTGAAAAATAATAAAATCTATGAAATTATCGCCGGTGTGAAGTTTCTATCCGGCGTTGGGAAAGAGCTCAACGTTTGAGAACAGAAAGACGAAAAAAGAGAAATAACAGAATGTAACATCGTCACGTGTAAGAATATATAAGGAAACAACGTGGGCACGAAAGACCAACGTCCCGAAAGCCTAGCTAAAGCCTTGTTCGCACTTGGGATAGTATTAAGTCAAGTGGTAAGCAGTCAAGTGCCGAACAGTAAGATTTTAGTCAAGTTGTTTAGTTAGTTACTAATCTACTGGACTAAATTCTCAATTCATTCTATTGTATTTTGCAGGCAGTCAGCAGGAAATAGCCCCTCATTAGGGAGTAGCCTGCAATGCACTGTACACACTTCAAATATAATATAGTGTCAGCGAGTTTTGGTAAGTTCTTAGTCAAGTGACAAGTAGCTATTATACTTACCACTTGACTAAATACTATCCCAAGTGCGAACAAGGATTAATTCAACCTTTTGGTTCCGTGAGGTAGGAGTGAATAGGTACAGCAGATCAAGAATAAAAAGGGTGAAGCAAGTAATCAAGTGAAGTATGGGGAAGAAAAGAACGAAAAATGTTCAGTTGAAGGATGAAAATGGAAGGAAGCAAAAAAACACGAATGAAAGACGTCCCAAAGGTCTTCTTATATTTACAGTAACCTATAAGGTTCCGAGGGGCTCTACTTCCCCTAAGACAAAATGAAAGTGCAAAACTAATCGAACTCTATGGCTTACGACGCATCCTATATACCCTTGCAGGGGAGTAACCTGCAAACTGATCACTTATTAACTTTACTACTTTCTCGGTGATTGAAACAGAGTAGTCGCACTTGCCTGTGTGCCACGTCAGTTCTCATTACTGCTTTTCTACTGCACAGATACAAACAGTGAAGACTAAAATTACACACTGTGATGTTTCATTTACAGTGCATATAGATGCCGTACGCATCAAGAAAGAAATTAGTAAAATAATCTTCGTATCATTACGATAGTATGAAAATAAAAGCTCTTTTCTTCACGTAAGTCATAGATAATACCGTTATTGATATTTTCATTCCCGCCCACCTGCTCCTCACAAGTAACATTATACAATTATCCAGGTGCCAAATCCACAGATGCTTGGAATACGATTTACATCGTGTTATAATAAGGATAATAATACCTTTATTGAGACAATCTCATCAATAAAAGACATCATGCATTGCACGTACTCAGTTAAAATATTAACACAAAGAAAATTGAGAGAATTGGAGTGTTTCAAGCCTCTAGGTAGCGAATGCTATTCAGGCAGATGCATAATTACCAGCGATCAAATAAACGTTGAGGAGTCTACTACGGCCTATTTTTCAGCCATTGAGATGCTTTTAGGATTTAACAGTGAAGGGAAATTCTAGACACTGGGGCTGTAGACAAAACTTACCTGCCAGTAGTAACATAATTAAGGCCTTCATAGTGACGAGGTTCTCCCTCTAGTGGAACCTGCAACAAATGAATCAACTATTGAAAAATACTGTAGAGATTACTGCACGTGCGTAATACTTTTCGCAAGCAAAGCCCGCATCAACCGTACACAGATTCTCTTATATATATAGGTATGTAATGAAATTCAGTAAAAAAAATACTGGATAGGCGTCTTGTTTAAAATATTTAGGGGATTGTATCAGTCTTTCAAAACTACTAATATACAGTAAGTTAATTTAATATTAAGAGCCAAAGCTACGTGTCATATATAAAATGTTTGTCTCCCGCAGTAAGTTGCGTCAGAGAGCCCAATTTTGTTTGGATAATGTTGGAAATAGTCATATATAAAACCAAATTTGTGATTTGCTCAACACGTTGCTCTTTAAAAGATCATCAGGAGCTAAACTTTCCTATGTTTCAAGGATGAGAGCAGTGGGAGGCGAGGCCCGGCACCGGGAATGGCTATTAGTGCGGTTTTCTTAAACTTTAAAGCCGTGCGACATATTCGCTTATTTCGAACAAATAAAACTGTCGGATTGTCAAGCTTGGCACATTTCAATGCACACGTAGGGGGAAAAAATTTCTTGCAGTTGCAATGTCCTAGGGTAAAGTTTTTGGAAGTTTCATGAAAAGGAAATTGTAAGCGTTAATTTAATAAATTTTACTGCTTGTTCACACGCCTGTTTTTATTCACTGTGCATGATAGTCAGCAACTGCAGCTTATAAAGAAAATTTTGAGATGTATGTTTCTCGCGGCTATCATCGCTGTAGCCTGGGGATAAATGCATTTTATACTTTTGAACTTGCAGTTATAATGGCCACCAGTTAACGTAAAGTTTTACGACAAATGGAGGCGTTTCCTACATTAGTTAGTGAACAGATAACAGGGAAAACAGGACCGCAAGTTGCTTTGAATTACTCGAAAGCTGCGAGGAAGATTGGCTTAGACGCATCCCGCTAAAACCGCTCTTAAGGCAACTTTTTCGTCGAGTTTGGTAGAGCATTTGTTGGCGAAATGGCACTCTCGGCAATTTTTACTTCCCGTCTTCATTGAACTTTAGAGTGGTTATTCTTAGGGCGAGTTCACAAGTCTTTCATATTAATGCGTTCACTCATCCACTCGTCCAAAAGTTTAGTACCGTCATTGTCGTCACAATTATCTGTACGCCACAATGAGTTATTTATAATTTTGATCGTCAAAGCAGTTTCTACCAAGTCTGTCACTAAGCAAGTAACGAATGGATGCTTCTTCAAATTTGGAGCGAAAACAAACCAAGAAAACAGTGCATTATTCTACCATTTCTATAGGCACACAAACGTATTCGGACTGGTGGATGGGCGAATGCGTTGGCATGAATGACGTGTGCACTCGGTCTTACCCTAGTCCTAAAATAGACTGGTTTCTCCAGCCTGTTGCTAATGAGCTATTATCCATTAAATCGTTCCAATGCCCGTACCAGCGTCTCTGTAAAGAAATTCCAGGTAGATTAACCACTTAGGTGGAACCCTATAGAGAGTCCTCAATGGAATGGTGAAACGTTTCGCCGAGGAGTGTTCACATATTACCATCCAAACAAAACTTAATTAAAAAATTTATCTTACAAAGTTGTTTGAACTTCATAAACATTTCTGAATATCGTCATTTATTTCGCTGATTAAGTAGGCCATGACTCAAAAGAATATCATTAGAGCTTTGATAAGTGATTTATTTTTGGAAGGGGGTAGGCTCTGTACTGTACATATATCAATCAAATCGTAACATGATAATCATTTCACTGTTATATAAGAAGCACGACGCAAAAATAGCCTTTAGTGTCTCTGAAGAACACTATTTTTGTCATATCTGCAGTCCGCAAGCACAACAACAGGATACTGCACTTGACGTATACACATGATGACCTTGGCCATGACAAGAACAAGGAAAGCTTTCTTACATTGTGGTGGTCATCGTATAAAAAAAGGCTGGCAGCAGGCATTCAAGATCAATCTTCTCTGGCAATCATGCCTATTAACTTTCAATATGCTGAGTACAACTCCGCCTCTGTAGCTTGTTCGTTTGTTTTTCAAACAGTCAACATTGCAATAGGCAAATCGATCTCAATCTCAACCGGTGAATAAATACAATGAAAACTAGAACGCCTGGTGGAGTAAGACCATCACCCGCGGTAGGAGCAAATTTCATCGCCATTATTTTTTATGGCCAGCTAATCAGCTAATCCCAGTTTTTTGGTGTTGATCACACCAAGGACAGCCCCCCAGACTCCCTGGAAAAAATCATGAACGTAGCTCCTCTCCTGTTTCTGGATGGAGAGCATATTTCATCGTCGTCATTTTTTATGGCCAGCTAACCCTATTTTTTGTCTGGGTTACATCGAAAACAGCCCACCAGACTCCCTGCAAAAAATCATGAATATAGCTCAACTCCTAGCTTTTTTGGGTGGGGAGCAAATTTCATTGCCATCATTTTTTCATGCCAGCTAGTTCTATTTTCTTGGATGGGTCACATCGAGGGCAACGCACCAGACTCCCTACAAAAAATTATGAACATTGCTCAACTCCATCGGCCACTTATTGAGTGTGCAGACAAACAAACAAAAAAACAAACAAACATATATTCATTCAAATTTTCAACGAAAACATTATCACAGCTCTTGGCTTCGCTCGCGGGTGATAATGAACTCACTACCAGTGATGTGCACCTATAAATACATTAAAGTATTCTTTAAATACTAAATTCAATAAATGCAATTCTATGTGAAGTGCTGATAACATTTTGGAAACATATTTTCATGCTAAATAACTAAATACAGTACAAGGAATGTATGTAAGTACTTTACTTAAGAACTTTTGATTTTTTATTTTTAAACTCCCAAATGCACTAATCTAGCCTTATTTACTGGGCTTGTATAATATTGAGATAGATAGAAATTCTAAGGAAAGACGACGGGCAGGGCCTATACCAATAGAAGCATCACCTATCGTTGAGCACCAAACTCTCAATTTTCACTGGTATATGGAAGACGCTACAGCTAATTGGGCTGCAGTTTTTGTAACTATTAATAACTTATTTTATTTCTCGTATGGTCATAACTATGAATAACCTATGATTCTAACTGCAGATACTACTTTCATGCGTTCTTCAGCAAAACGCATACTGCCAACTGAGCTTGGGTTGACGTTTTCACACTTTTCTTTACCACTCGGTATAGTTTCGAAGTTGCCAAGTAAATAAATTTTTAGGTGGGGTTCCCCCGAAAATTAATGTTTTCCGTACGTAGTGCAAAGTGTCCGGACATTTTATTTTGTCTCTGAAACACAAACTGTGTACCCACAAAACGTCGACAAAATGTTTACCGTCAACTCAGTTTTCGACGTGTCACCACTACATGTAGTGAAGTTTCACATTTCTCGTCAAATTTGCCGTGAATTAAAACTCAGAAAAGCTATTGTCTATAAAGAAGCAAGAAAACCTCCGGTAACGCCTAATTTATTCGTGTTGCGTGAGATGAATAAAATGCTTCAGGGTAAGCCTGCTTTGTTCGCAACCGAAATCGCGCGAAAATATCCAGCAAGTTGGATGCTCACGAAAACGCTCTATAAGCTGCAATTTGACGAAGAAAATTCGCAGCGATCAGCGAAATCGCCATCGTGTGAACAGATTTTGGCGGTAGTGTGGACGGGGCTTTAGGACCATCCAAAGCCCCGTCAGACTTGACCACCGGTAATTTCTACTTTATCAACATGGAAGGAGCTTCAGCATCGTCGCCATCACCCATGCACCATTGCCGCTTCACGATGATGACAATAGTAGCATTCGGAACGTTAACATACACATCGGTGAACTATTACGCAGCACTATAGCAACGAAGATTGTTTCACAGGTTTTTCACGGTTTTAAAAATAAATGTATAGCAAACAACGAGATTTTTGTTGCCTTCAATAATACTGTACTTCGTACCTACATGTTGCATAATATATCTCTAAATCTAGGAGGCAGCTCTTTTCGTGGACATATTTTTTCATTGCAATGTGACGATATTTATTATTACGAAGTTTGTACTTAACTTTCTCAAGTTTCCTAACAGTCTTCTTCCCGTTTATCAGTTAAGAAACCTAATGATTCACCCATATTACATTATAAAATATCTCCTTTGCGGGTTTTGGCAATATTTGCTAGCATCAGGACTCAATGAAACCTATTTGTTTATACTGATATTGGAAAGACTAGAGCGTATGAAAACGTGTGCGCCTCCCGCCCATCGGTTGCGTAGGAGTGCGGTCTATTTTTCCTTTACTTCTAGTGTGAGGTTGTGGCAATATAGCCAGGGTAAATAAGAAGTTACTGGGTGCTGCTGAAGTCTGTATATATATATATGTATAGGTATATTGTTTAACTGTACAGTTTTGTTAAAAAGTTGTAGGAAGGGGATTGATCCAGTTGATTAGTTGTAAATCTTTGGATGACGCTTCAGGATGAGAAGGGCTTCTACAATCTGTCAGCGATTGGGATCGGTTGTTCTGTGCAAGACTAGCGTATTGGTCGACTAGATGCGTGGTCAGCAGTGGGTTATGGTTACTAGTGCACCAAACGCAACCCTTCTGTTGAATAAGTCATAAATATATATATTTGAAAACATCTCAGCTCAACAAAGGGGTTGATAGCATCGGTCGGTTCAGCTGGTGAACCGAATTCAACTGAACTGAATCCACCGATACCATTAAGTCTAGGTAAGGCGTAGTTAAGTGACATCACCCGTAGCACCGTTGAACAATGAACATGTCCAGACACGGTCATGCAGGCAAGCGCCCAAGTGCGTCCCCGTATCCAAGATACCTCTTCCGCAAGAAAAAATTAGAGTTTCGAGCAATTTTTTCTTTAGTATTAGATAGTGGGAAAATATGGCTTCCGACAGACGGCTTCCTTAAAATAGTATAGATTGGTTTTGAAGTTTTTCAAAATGAGGAGACACATGGCACAGAATCATATTGGTCTTCATCTTTTGGTTTATTTTTTCTCTTTGTCCAATATTTCCATATTTATAAACTCAATAACGTGTGTTCAGCATGGAAGAGGTACATGAATAAATATCCCAATATTATCACTTTGCACATCTGTTTCAAGGAAATATAAATATTGATTGTGCAACTACTCAATCTATTCCTTTGTCATTTTCGACGACCAGCACTCCAGTGACTTTATCATTACTTTATTTCTTTCGCAGCGTATTAAATTTAAATTGAAGTACGGTGTACAGAGAACTCACTCACGAGGGCCTCACCTTACAGCTGTAGCCAGACGGTACGGAGCTCAGCACTGATTAAGAGCAACTGCGACTCAGCATTGCCATGGGAGAATATATCTTGACAGAACGTCCAACAAATGTCGTCCCTGAAGAGTGTCGTTATATTTTCCGAAATCACATGAAACTAAATCCAGAAGAGTCTTGTCGACACTGAAAAAACATGGCTAACAGAAGTCGGTACGTCACAAAGTTTTGAACATCAACTTTTTAAATTTCTTAGAACAAAACAGTGCTAACTTGTATCTTTTTCCAAATAGCAGATATTTTGCAATGTCAGATTGTGAATTGCCTGATGTATATGGACTACAATTTCTAAATTTATGAAAGAATTAAAATGATGAATCATAAAGTTGGTAAAAAATTTGTTTGTTCTAAATATTACAGTATGAGTTTTGCGAAACATATTATTTGTACTGCTAAACAGTACATCATCGAGGTTATTGCGTGTATAATTAATAATGTATATAGAGTTTTATTGCCCAGCACATGAAATATATCTTACATTAGATGGTGCTTGCAATTACACGGTTTAGAGCAGGCAATACATATATGCCCATATATTTTGCCCTTTTCTGCTTTAATGATTCTATACATCAATTATAATTTATCTTGTTGTATCAGAAAGAAATCAACCATATGCCATCTTGAACAGCTGAGTTTTTCTCAGAAATATGCCAGCACAACTGGTATCGGGAGCAAACTACGTCACTAGTTTCGAGGGTAACACGTACACTCGTACATGCTCGATAGTAGCATTCTCCTTGAATTACCAAAACGTCTTAATTCCACGAAACCTTGCTCTGCACGTCATTTTTATGATGCTTGCTACGAGAAAATGAACCGTTCAGTTGCGAGAAGAGAAGGCTTACTCCGATAGCAACAGGCTGGTTTGACATGCTACGCTTGTTCTGGCCTCTAGCCATGTTTGAGATCAAATGATACCGCTGTGTCACCAAAGGATATTCGCTCTATGCATTGAAAAGGAACAACAACAACCCATATCGTGTAACATTTCATTAGTTCTTTAATTAGCGTCAGAACAAATCAACTCGATTGCGTGTTTGGACATACAGGAATCTCTTATTAAGAAGATGTGTGATTATTGTTACAAAATGAACAAAATTAAAAATGAACAATAATTAATAGGTAGTGTCGCCGTGAACAATGTATCATGAATTCACAATTCAGTGATAACTCTAAGATCTTGTTATTTAAACCCATATTCACTTACAGGCTGGATAAACTCACCATCGAAAAAACTTATCCGTCTATTCCAGTGAGTATTCATTGTAGAGGAGATTATTATAATATATATTTTTTTGTATCTTATACGAAACCAGGAACATAACGGAGCCTATTCTTACATTGCAAACATAACTGAGCCTACTCGAAGGGTATGAGACATGATCCGAGCACAATCCGTTCTTCAAGTTATTGTGATCTCGAAATCCAAATAATTTACCTGTCAAACCCTTTAAAATTATTAAATAAAACTTCTCTTATAACTTGATTTCTTACGTCACCATATAATCCGTAAGATGATGATTCTCTGAAAGTGTTTTAATATCAAACCCTTAATGTATCTTCGGCCAATCACACACTTTGTGCATCCAGAATTTCAAATCACAAAGTTTAAAAAAAAGATAAAAACCCCACCAACTTTAATGAATAATAATAATACGTAATCTGCACCTTTGGATAATAATGTTATAAAAATAGGAGGTAACAAAAATCATACAATGTATCTAATTTACATAAAAAATGAACCTTCTGTAAAGAATAATCTTGTAAAATCTGCAGAAAAAGCCGTTCCTTTAATATTATTCTTAGAAAAATGGAAGATAACAAAATAATATTATATATATATATATGTAGTTATTCACAAAGTGTAAAAAGCTGTTCCATTAGATAATAGTTTCATAAATATAAAAGGCAATTAAAAATCATATACTGTGTTCAATATGTGTCGTGTAAAAAATTTAAGAAATAATTTGAATTAGAAACAAACATTTCAGAAAAATAATGAACCTCGGGGCTGATGAAAATTAAACAAGATAAGATTACTTCTGAGCATTTTGTAATGCTGCCATAAAAAATCAGAGGATATGAAAAAACACACCTAGAAAAAATGTAATTTAAATGATTTTGCTTAATTTTTCTCACGCAAAATGTTGTAGAGATAGATAGGCATGCATTTCAAGTGTATCTTCACAATGGAATGTCACACATTTACTCATGTTGTAACATTCAAGCAATTGATTAATGAATCAAAAGTGATATTATACTGAATATGGGAACACACAACCATGTATAGTATGTGCTAATCCTAATAAAAAAAAACAAGAATAAGATGATTTGACAAGATTGGCAAAGTTTTACCGATTACTTTCGTTTTGTTTTTCATCACGGGTGAAAGAGAATTCGCACTTCTAAATTCTGGAGCTCAAATCCTACGTTTTCTTGTTTGGTCTATACAACTCGTTTCTTTCCAGCGCCCTACCAACTGGATGTCTTCCGATTTTTGTGATCTTGTTTGAACTTTGTCTTCTTTATTTGGTCTTGGAGTTAGAATGGATGCAATAATTGGCTCCTTTCCACTGTGGATGATCCTGAACGCTTCCATGAGAAAAATCTGTTAAACAAAAGCCGTGAACCTTCCACATGCACTATGATTAAAAAACATTTTATATTAGATTTAAATCCAAATTCAAAGGCGTGCAGACGACCATTCAAGAAAAATGTTTAATATGTATAATTCTTTGGACATTTACGAAATGATCCCAGAAGTTACCTGACATAATAATAATAATAATAATAATAATAATAATAATAATAATAATAAAATCGATAGAAGAAACGTCCCTAGTACCTATAGAATCTGCAGGAACTCGGATGAAACCGTCAACCACGTGATAAGCGAATGCGAAGTGCTGGCGCAAAAGGAGTACAAGCGCAGGCACGATAAAGTTGCCCGACACCTTCACTGGACCCTGCTGCGGATCCATAACTTTCCGGTCAGTGAAATGTGGTACGAGCCCGAACCCGCGCCCGTGGTTGAGAACGAAGCCGTGCAGACCTACTGGGACAAGAGGATGGAGACCGATTGTGTACTCCACGCCAACCGACCGGACATCGTCGTCATGGACAAACAGGAGAAATCGGCCAAACTGATCGACGTCTCAATCCCCTTCGACTCCAGAATCATCGACAAAGAAGCGGAGAACTTCCTTTTCATGGCCCTGGAACGGTAGCTCCTCCAGAGGCTGTGGCAGATGAAGGTCGACGTCGTTCCAGTGGTCATCGGAGCTCTGGGGGCCATGTCCAAGAATCTCAAGACTGCTCTCCGAGACCTCAAGTGTGGCCATTTCCACCCAGGAACCCTCCAGAAGAGCGCTCTACTCGGAACAGCGCACATCATTCGCAATGTGCTCTGAGCCTTAGGTTGAGGGATGCGACCCGGCGCCAGAGCGTAGAGCCCAACATCGCTCAACCGATCCATTTTTGGGTCGTGAAATCCCCTCGATAATAATAATAATAAAAAAATGATCATGCAAAGTTACAACTAAGCTTGAAAGTTGAATGTATTAGAAAGGAATTAGTGATAAAAGAGAATGGAGATGCAGAATCTAGGTTTAACTGTGAAGAATTCATTGAACAATCGAACAACTATATGGATGGACAATTAATTAAAAGCCTTATTAGAAAATTAACAAAGAAAATCGAAGATTTCAAATTTCATCTGGATGAAAGTTTAAAGTACATAGAACTTCCAGAAAAAAAAACCGTGCATAAATTAACATGCGAAAACCCAAGATGAAGAATGTTTAAATGGTGTATAGCTAGATATTAATGCTTAGAAAGATGAGCGAAATCCTCCAAGAATTTCAACAATATTAAGATCTGAAGCGGCTTAAGTGAATTTCCAATATATTCAATTCTCAACAAAAATTCAAGTAGTTGACAAATTTGAAAAATTAGACATGTTGTGAGTTTATGCCCATAATTTGTCTCTCTCTCTCAAATTGTGACCTCTCCGAATGACAAAATAAAAAATGTTGCAGTGAAAAGTGAAACTGAACATTATGTAGCTAGTAATGAAACATCTAAGTTAGTTTATTAAACAACCCTACGACGACGTTTCGTGTTCGATCAATCTTTCTCTTTTCTTTAGCAAGCCTTTGCAGGATTTATGGTTGAGATTTTTTTGGGTATTTTTTCTGCCTAGTTGGCGGAAAGTACTTCACTTTTTCGGAGATTTCGTTCATTTTTTCGCTTTGAGTAGTCGCATAGAAGAGGGTTCCAACTTACAGAGTGCTGTTCATTGGTCAAACTTTCCTAATTTATTTCTTTATTATAAGCATTTAAATCGAGAAGACTGTTTATGTTATTCCGTCCATTTATCTTCCAGTCAGTCGCTTCATAGCGGCTGAACTTGGTTACGATAATAATGAGTCTGTGATCAGACAAAACTGTATCCCGAGTGCTGAAATTCCTAACTAAAATCTTGTCTTTCCTTGTTGATGAAGAAATCATCTGCACTAACGAAAGTTAATCCATTACTTGAAGTAAAGAGAGTGCTTGTTAATTCTCTCTCATCTATTGCGTATGAATGCGTTTTGCTAACAATAAAGCTACCTGGTTCATCAGGTACGCCTGGATGTAGCCTTTTTCGGAAATGAAAATGAAAGTAATCTGTAATGAGTGGAGTGCACTCACTTTCAAATCTACTGCAATCTAACGTAAATTTCTCCGAAGCACATTTCGGTGGTCGATTGCACACCACTCAAACCAGTTTAATTTTTCCTATTATTATATGCAATAAGACGTTCGCACACACTATTAGAGAATTCCTGTAGAACGGGTGAGACAAGCTGTTCTCACACATAGAGCGATACGCAGCCGCATACAGTTTTCACGGTTACACTTGTTCGGAGTATAGTTTTCATTTTGACCTCAGTTTCCCAAATATTCTCGTTCAGGGGTGTTTCAGTAATTGCTAAGAATTGTGAAATTGCCCAATACACAATGTCTCTCAGTTTCAGCTGCTTTCTGTAGATTTTTGTACATAGGCCTCGAATAGTGACCACATAAAATTTATTCAATGTTTGATTACGCTCTTGTTCTTTTGGGTCAGTGTAGTGCTTTGTTGGTTGATTTGGTAATACATTTAACGTCATATCCACATTAATTGGGTGGGATTTCCTTGTTGTGGTAGGTACAATGTCAGCTGTGGAATTCCATTCTGTTCTTTTTTCAGGTAAGTTTCCATTGATAGCATCTTGAGATACCTACAATGCTTGTAAAAATTTCCTATCTTCTGAAAGTCCTGCTTCATATCTTGTTAGGGTGCGTTCATTGCTTCTTGGTAGGGTGTGCTCCTACCATGGTTGTTATTATTTTTAAACAATGTTTTCTCGTGCTGTGGGACTCTCTTTCCACAGGTTACTGATATAACTAATGTGAGGGTGACGAATTATAATAAATTTCGTGGTACGACGTTGTAATGCACACTGTAATCAGCGACGGCACTTAAGATATTGATTAATATTACCGGGACCCGTGGAGATTCCACGGTTTTTTAATATTTGCATTTACCTTAGTTTGACCTGAGACAGCGCTTCTCACTAAACCCCCCCCGTCTTAAATGTAATGTCTTCCGCTTCACCCTGTACACCGTTATGCAGTCCGGCCTATCTTCCTTAGATCTCATCTAACCTCTCCTACTGTTAATAAGAAATAAAAAAGATTTCTTTAATAAACATCATTTAATATCTCGCATACAGTGGCTACATCTGACGAGGTTTTCTTTAGCCTTAATTCTAGAATTTAGAAGAACTGGCAGTGTGAAGAGCAGGAGAAGCAGTCAGTGATGGGAGTCGATTTGGGATTTTTCGCTGTGCTTGGCCTGGCCTCTCGGTGCACGGTGCTCAACAGGGCTGATGTCACCTGTGATTCTCGAATTAATTTTGTTCTGTCAGCAAAGGATTCGCGCTTGGGCTTTAACAAAGACGCGGATATACGATGGTACTTTTTGTATTGTTCTTCTATGTGTTTGCACGTCAATTCTAAGCACTATTTACCACAGTTAACAGCTAATTTAGCCCTTCTTAATCTTAACGTTTCAATTTTTTATCGGCGCATCATATTTTTTCCTTTTTTTTCACTGTTACGAGACCCAATGATATTGATGAGTAACACATTATTTTTCTCCTTTGTCTGATGCGATAGCTACTCAACAAAGTACAAGAGACTTGCCCAATTTCTTCAGTCACAGCAGCGTAGCCTTTTGTTTTCAAGATTTCATTGTCTTTCCTAGGAAACCCACAGTCGCTTCAAAAATATTTTAGAGTCGAAATCTACAGCACTTCCCGCTCTGTACTCACGTCTTAGCTACGCATCTGGCCTAATAAAGACTGTCAGCCGCCAGCAGCCGAGGTGGGAAAAACATGAAAATCGGTAGGTATGATACAGGTGAACTAATCTTCATGTCATAGCATTAAAACTAACTGAGAATTTTTCAAGGAACGAAAAGAAGACAGCTATGGTTGAACTTCTTTCCAGCGAAAATCAGATCTTGTTGCAAGTTGGGTTCCCCTATCTAATAGTGAAAAGCGTAACGTACAGGCACATAGACGGACAGACGGAACCTCAAACAAAATGATATGATATATAGCTGGACCCGTGAATGCATTGCTGCTTGATTCACATTTGAGGTCAAATGTCAAGTTTCTTTCTATCTAAAGAGCGTGACACACAGACACTGAAACACGTAGATACTAGCGTTTTAATATATAGATCAGTAATGATACATTGGTATATTTATAAATGATACCGATCGTGCTTTAACATTGGCGCACCTTTTTATTGTAATCTTTTTATGTAAATACGATACATTGACCGTAACCAGGTAATATTGAATGTTAAAAAGCTGTTATTGAAGCACGAACTTCAAAAATACTTATCCCTTTAAGTTTTAGGTGTGCCATGCTTGCAACCTGTCTGCAATGCTCGTCACATATCACCAGGGACCGGATATGGGTCTGTTTGTCCGGCCGCAATGACTTATCTGCAGTTATTTCCGTTACATGCTAACCTTGAAAAGCCTCAGCATGCAGTATGAACATTTAACTTCATTTCTCCAACTTATGTTTCACTTATGCATTATAACAGTTACATTTCCTAACCCCTAGTCACCTTCTACAAAAAATGACGTAACCGTAATTGAAAAAAATAGGTGGTTAGAAAAACTAGACCTGCCCTCACCTAACCTAACCGAAGTTATGAAGGGTTCTTTTCCAACTTACCCGAAATTATTTCGGGTTTTCCGACAGTAATGGGCCTAAACAGAGCGATTTTCGGGCCAAAGTCACTTCTAGGCGAGGGTGACGTACCCATAGATAATTTACTCAAGGATTGAGTTTGCTTCATTTTTACCTGGGTATTGAAGTCGTGTTATATGTCTATTAAGTTTATCTCTGTTTATTACTATGAATAGCAAACGAGTGATGTTACAAGTTACATTAAATTAAAATTTCCAGCTATATCAACAACTATAATGTCCATAATTGATTGGTAATTATATTATACTGTATGTTACAGTCACTAAATTCCATTTCCCTATTCAAACTGAGTTTTAAATTATGCAAACACGTCAGTTTTTACATTTGAAACAGTTCTTGCGTCAAATATTTTTATTATTACCATATGAATCTGTTTTAGCGTCCCTGAACCAACACAAGGTTAATGTTATAAGAAGGGAAACGGATCAGCGGGCATGGCACTACAAATTGGAATTTTGTTAACAGCGTTACTACTAAAATGAATTCAGCAAAACTCACTCAGCCAAGTATTACATGCGAATTTATCATAATTATTTTAGTACAAAATATAGCATTTGAGTAAGCATTGCAGTGCCGACAATTGCAGTATTATCCTTGCTTTGTTTGATTATTTATTCATTGCCGATATCCATACTCGCATTGTATGGTATTTTAAATTTTACTGAGTTTTCTATAAGTTGTCTGCTTCTTGAATAAGATTAGTTAATGGGCATTTTATTGTTCTAAATTCGAATATCACCTTAGAAAGTGCTTGCTAGCTATAGATTTAAAGATACACGCCACGTACATTTTTAATACCTTACTATAACGTACAATATATGTCAAGAAGGTTTGAACCCTCACTCGTATAATCTGCTCTTTGTCATTTTTATGCTTGGGCCTATACTGGGCTGAAACATCTTTTGCCAGTGTCCAGCAACAGTCTGCTAGCATTGTTATGCTCTAATTATTGCCCTGGTACCGTTTTTCCGTTGCGAAAATAACTCGCTGGCGAAACGTTTCGCCATAGTGATCACTAATTCCACTCGGTTTGTGGGAAAAAGTCTAAATGTGGCTCCAAAAAGTGGATTTAAAGTGTCATGTCACGTCTCATGTTCTAGTAATCGGTGATGTTGTTCACTGTTACAGTCTTGCTACTGCGCAGGCTATAGGGGCCTCTTGCATGCTGGACTTGGAACCGTTTGCCCGCCGGAATAACTTACCTTCAAATTTTGTTGTGGTAACATCCTATTTGAACTGTAGGTGGGCGCCAATGCTTACATCGGAGTTGTGCCACATCTTAAACAAGCAAGTTGGACTGTGTGTGTTATGTGCAAAGAGCTGCGTATGTCGCTGTCTCTTTTTCTGACCAAGAGATTGTAATGTACTGCTGATCATTGTGGAACACGCATATTTTACTGTTCTTCATTTTTCTAACAGCTAGTGTTTATAACCTCCGCCAAGGAGGTTAGATTTTCGTCGAGTTTGTCGCTTTGTCTGGCTATCTGTCACCAAGATAACAAAAAATAATCTGAACATCTTTTTAAGAAATTTACAGGGATTGTTAGGTATGTTAGGAGGCACAGATGAAATACCTTTTGGTGAAAATCCGGAAATCTGTTTCTTGGCTGCCTAGTTTTTTCTTGGCATCATAACTCAGAAAATTATGGATGGATTTTTTATGATATTCATATGAGTCATCAGGTAAATCACGAAGAGTAAATAACCAAATTTTCGTGATAATCTGTTGGTTCGATCGGTTGTTTGTCTCCGTGTTTGATTATATGCTTTTTAGCTAAATAACTAAAAAAGACTATGAACGGGTCTTTCTGAAATGCACAGGCATTGTTAGTAACGTTAAAAGATAGACACAAATGTTTAAAATTCGGGGCGATGATCGGTTGGTCTGTTTGTGTGCTTGGAAAATTATCAGAATGATGTTAAGCAGCATAACTCATAAAGTTATGAACAGATCTTCAAGAAAATTATAGATGTTATAACTGTCAAGGGGTGCTGAAACAATAGAAAAAAATCATAGCCTCAGAACCAATTTGAATGTTTTTACCGTGTATTGCTTGGCTGAGGTAAACTCTCTCAGAGTGCTCTAGTTTATATTTGTATATAAGATCGATTCCGCTTTTTTCAGTTTTAGAATATGTTCAAGAGGTTGAGAAGAGTTATTTATGAATTGGTATTTGTGTCGTTGATGGTACTGTAATTAGTGTATGGCGTAGCCAACTCTCCCTTGAAGTTTTCCGTGCTATCAGCTGCTTCTATCCGAGCTTGGGTGCCTGTATTATCCCGATCATTCTCCAGTGATCAGTGGCGGGGAAGTTCATCGAGTTTAACCTTATCTGTTACCAACTTTTTTTTCAGCCGCTTAAGCGCCAATGCGAGACAAACTTATACCGTCCACTAAAACTGCATATAACTTTATCAATATCCGAGGTTTTCCTTTACAGTCTAAAAAAGTCATTTATTCGACTATTGTTTCGCCTATTTAATTAATAAAATAATTCCCAAGAGTAGTTTTAATATCAATTAAATTCGAATATAAAAAAAACATCTCCGGACTGTAAAGGGTGAATACTCCGGCAGCACATCTGCCGCATTTTCATACTTTCTCTAGCTGAACGTATTATCGCTTCTATTTTTCATTTCTAGCCTTGTTGCTGTCTTTTAGTGATAATTTCGAATGTTATTTTTGTATAAAAAAATCTACACGGAAATGCAATCATATAATTTTCTTACATATATATTTTTTTTATTTCGCTTTAATGTGCGGGTGTATAAGAATTTTATTGACAGTCATGTTCAACTGAGAAAAGTCACGGAAGTTTGGGCGCTGAATATCGCTGGGAGCAGAACTGTGAACGAAAAACTGTGGGGCGGTACCACTTTGTACCACCTTGGAGCAAATAGGGTTAATTAAGCGCAAATGCGGCTGGATTATCTTCTCTCTGCACCTACTGCACTATCTTTTCGCTTACACCGCATTCCTCTGTACACGAGATTTTCGTTCTTTTGGTAACGCTCATGAACTGGGAGAAAATATTAGTGTAGGCCCAAACAGCATTGCGTTCTAGGGAGTCCAGGGGAATTTCATAGATCTTTGCCTCGGCAGCGTCGTCGGGATGTCTGTTTCCTGTGCGACCACTATGCTTTCTTGTATTTCTGCACTCTTATTATCTTGTTTTGTTTATTTTTACTTTCTTTCCGTTCGAGTAGCTCCTATGCTTTAGAACCGTGTTGTCCAAACTGGGGCTCACGTACCCCTGGGGGTATGCAACACAGTTCATGAGGGTACGTAAAGAAACAGGGAACACACACAGCCGAAACATCCCATGTGGTATAAGTCATTTTCAAGTATTTTGTTATTAAATCTTCATATTTTATGTCTGTAATAAATTCTAATTTACTGAACAACACTTCTGAAATGCAGTCTTTTCATTATTGATGTACTACTTGCATGTTTATCCTGAATAAAATGAGCTTGGTCAGCCTATGCTGTGCGAGGGGGGGGGGCAACTGTAAGAGAAGGAGGTAAAGGGTACCTACCGTAGGCTAAAGCCTAGTACATGCTAGTAGACCATGTTGCGCGACTTGCCTATAGACCGCCTATAGACGGTCTGTAGACATAGTCGCTAGGCCGTCTATAGGCACCGTTCCTTGTGAGTCTAGCGTCCACACTACAAGTTTAGTTTCTNGGGGTGAGCTCATGCTTAGTGATAATTGCTGATGAAAAGAGAAAACGCAAACGTTGGAGGTGTGTCGAATTGTTTGGAGAGGGACCTAGATTTGGTGTTGGGTTATTGAACAAATTAAGAATAGAAGACGCCATGGGTTTCAGAAATTTCACGCGTATAACGCCTATAAATTTCGAAAAGTTCTTCTGATGGTAGGGGGTAAATAACGAAAAAGACACCAAATTTAGAGAAACCATCCCGTACACACAAGGAAATATATGTGCAACGTGTCTACCGTTGCATGATGTAACCCATCTTGATCGGGAAACCATAGATATGCGATTTTTGTCTCGCAACGCAACCCTAGACGAGGATTTGTCTATAGACATGTCTACGTAGACAATGCTAGACACGTCTCTGAGACCAAAATCGCGCAACGTGTCTACTAGTGTGGACAAGGCATAAGATGTTTTGAACGACAACACTGCTCTAGAAGGGTACAGATACATTTCCTTAGGTGCGCTTTCGTAGGTTACTCTTTTCTTCTATTGTTATTTACGCCATGGGGCCCTACTGGCTGTTTTTAGCTACCTCGCTTTCAAAGAATTTTCCTGTCGAGCCGCGTAGCTTCCTTCTCTCCCCCTCTCTTTGGACTGATTATATTCTCTGGGTGGGGAAGACTGACCTAGGGTGACTATGCTAGCAGCGATAGTCAGCATTTGTGTTTCAGTCACTTCTCCTTTATGCTGTGCAATTACAGTGCGCCAAGTAAACGCGAGGATGTATTGTTTTCGGCATGTCTGTGTCTGCATCTTTACAACGAGTTTCGTTCACAGACCTCTGTTCCGTTGAGTTCGGGCAGACAATTTGCTGCACTGAACTCCGTTCCTTGTCCGGACTTGGTGGGTCGCGGGCTGTGAGGTTTCAATGTGTTGTTTTCGTTACGGTTGTCTGTTTGTTCGTTTGTTTGTCTGCCCATGCAAAAAGAGGCAGCAGGAGTTATAGTAATGATATATTTTTAGGCAGTCAGGTGGGTTGACTGAGATGTGAAAATGGCAAAATTCTAGAGTAAGCTGGCGATAAAAAGTAACGCCGTTTAATTTGCCTCCACCGCGGTGATGGTCTTACGCCACGAGGCGTTTTTTCTCTTCTGTGCAGCTCTCTCTAAAACGTCACCTGGAGACAACAGACGTGGATAGTGCCACCTTTATACGTGAGTTTCCGATAGAAATAAAAAAAATTATTGCTTAAAACACAATGTTAAAGCGGCTAGTGACTCTCCTGAAATATCTTAAAATTAGAAATCTGTGCAGAAACATGGTAGCTAAATCGGCAAGCTTTCGCGGTAAACTGGCTGCATCTGCTAGAAATTTTTTTGGTTGCAGTATTGGTAAAGATTCGCTCCATGTCTTCGTCTATAGCTAGTTAGGTAAAATCCAGCATTACATTAAAATTTTATTTTCATGAGCTATAGCCGGGTACATTCAAAAAAATTCTTTGTGCAGTTATACAACTTGGGTGCAACGTGAGGTACCTGCTTATTCGTCTTAACTTTGCAAAATTGAAGCGTTTATAGCTAGCATACCATTGGTTTGCAATAACTCCTATTGACGAAGGAAGTAGCAATATTTTTTTCTTTGTGGAATGAAAAATTGTGTTAGCCTCCGGGTAGCATTTTTTGAATCTTTCATGAACTGATTAACATTCCATTGTTTCATTTCCAAGAGACGAAAGAAGGCAGAGAGCAGAAGAAAAATTGGATATAAGCACCCAGTGCTTCCCTTGCAATATTCTCTTCTTTTTCCTTTCCGTTCGCTCGTTTTCGCTTTCCGCTTCTGTGACGTCATCACTCCCCCTCCATCCCTCTGGGAGATGCTACACTATATAAGGCGGCCTGGAGCCGAGGTTCCTCAGATCGTACATGTAGGAGTGATGACGGACGAAGGTTTGACTGCGTGTGTGGGAGGAGGAGGTGCTCGGCTAACACAAGCTTTCATTCCACAAAGGAAAAATATGGCTACTTCCTATGTCAGTAGGAGTTATTTTTTCTTTATGTCATTTCAAAATTCTGTTCGCCTCCGGGTAGCTTTCGCGATTTCAGACCCTGCCTTTGTCCGAGGTAGAGTAAGGGAAGGAGGAGCAGTCAATTGGGAAATGAAAGAAAGATTAAAGGAATTCCGAAAGGGAAACATCAAACACAGGGATATGAGGCTCTAAGGGTGTATATAACCGAAACTTGTCTGAGAGAACAAAGCAAGGTAGATACTAATACCTGCCTCTTGTTGCAACAGAGAAAGAGGACGTCAGGTGACGCAAATCATCTTGGTGGTTCCACAGTCTAGAGTGTGCAACAGAGCGCCCATATCCTCGGATGTCGTGACTGAATGGTAAGAATGGTGCCCCCGGGTAACTGCTCTGGCAAGCTAAAGGAAGGAGCTGCGAGGAATTTCCCAGAGCCGAGGAGATACTTCAGTAATTGTAGGTGGTACTGGGAGGTTACTGTCGGCCGGAAGTGCCTGCTACCCAGCGCCGGGAAAGGAAGCCCAGGGGCGTTGGGTTACGCGGTTAGGACAGGCACCTGAGTGGTGGGGAGGGCGGCATGTCATCAATGGCCAGGGCTTCCTCCTGGGTGGTAGTTGCTAGAACGCTCGCTCTCTTGCCGGAGGCAGGAGCGAGCAAGACAGTTTTGTTTCACGAAACATGGAGCTGAGGGTTTCGGGTGCCCGGTCGAGGCCAACTATAGGGCCTTGTTATGCGAAAAGCCCCAAGAACATTAAATTGGTGGTTGGTCAATCGCGCCACCACGGCAGAACAGCGAAATGGTTGTAGGGTAGTGGAAAACTCGAGAAGAGTACTAAATTTAATAAAGTATGTAATCGAATTTAACTCAACATCCTAAAGTGAAGCGAAGGAGACCGGGGTAATAGAGAACCAGGGGAGACCGAACAGAGACGAAGAGAGACGTCGGGGCTCGCAGATCCAGCTTTGTTCAGGCGATTTTAAGGAGCGACGGGGTATGGGGACAGTGGCCGGCAGGGCCAGTCCAGGAGTGGGTTAACGACACAGGGGTGGGAGCCTTCATCCGTGGTTACGGTTAGTTAGGCCACTGTAGGCCTACCTCAGGCTTTTATCGGCATAAGCAGCGGACGGGGAGCGAGCAGACCATCGAATTAGGAGAGCTAGATTTGAGGTAAACAGCAGCTAGGTTCACATTGGACGATATGGGTCGGGAGGCAGTCGCCACTAGTGTCGAGGGGATGGGAGCGGGCAACGGCGGTGGCACCAACACATCTAGGCGGTAGGCAGGGCCAATCGATCGTTGACCCAACCAGGATTAACTTATCCGCAAAGCTGCATTTGGAGTTCGTCCTGGGAATGCCTATAGATCCCGGAGGCTGGAGCTACTCGTCTCGTACCACTGACAGACTTCAGGCATTGTGCTGCCCCAATCAACATCAACCCTAGACAAACAGGCCAACATTGTCACGGCTGTCTAGTGGAGAACTAATAATTAATTGAAACTATGGTAAGGTCTGGACCTACTTTGGGGCTCACCAATTAGCTAGTTTAAACCCTGGGAGATACGGCTATGACATGGCTGTAGTAGCCGCTAACATTGTGAAACTCTGATCACTGACTAAACCCATGAAAATCAATCTAATTCAGGTAACTTTTGAACATTAAATGGCTTCTAAAATCCATGTTAACCGTCACATTCTAGTGATTGCCAAAATGTACTTGCATCGTCGGATTATTAGCAGAAAAGTAAGCAAAAATATCAGGGGCATTACTATTATTAACTTTGGTTTTCAGGAAAATAACCGCACCGCGAAGAATAGGGGTGGAACCGGTTGTAACAATTAAGCACAAAAAAAAAAAAAAAAATTACGAAGCGCAAGAATATCAATACACTGGTCACCATAGCACTGCACATGTTGAGGGAACATCCCTGCTACCTACACGTTTATCCTTACCTGCCCTATCGAGGAGCCGACCTACAATTCAAAAATTTAGCTTCGGCACCTGCCCATAGTAGTGCCACTCTAAAAAGAATGAAATTAGAAGGTTAAATAGGGAAAATCACAGAGCTACGTATATAAGCACACAAGAGAGAGCGAGGAGGACGTGACCCCCTCCTCGCAAGAGGATTCGGTAAGTATGCCTCCAGAACTTTCGGGAAGGCCAGAGGTGGCGCACGGGAAGCAGTGTTGCCGTGCGGAAGGGAAAGTCGGAGGAGAGAGGAGCGAGAGTTTTGGAAATATTTATGAAACTCGCTGATGTCCAAGCTCGCCACTACAATGCTCCTTTGGGAACCTTAGCTAGGTGGGTAGTGGAGGAATTGCTCTCTCGAGGGCGAGGTTAACTCTGAGAGCTTGGGTTCAGGGGCTAGAAATGCGACCTGTAGTATCGCGCGAGAATCCGAGTATGTGTTAACTCTACAGCAGGATTGAGGAGGGATACGAGATATTTCATCGGGAAAGCCACCTTGGGAACTCTCCTGTAAGACTAAAGCTTGGCCTTCACCGAGGGGAGGAGCCACATCGGTGGAGGGAGAAGTCAGGGACCAGGGCTCCAGTCCTGGTCGAGGGTGTAACTACCCACGGCCATGGGGACCGGATGAGGGAGAGGTAGAGAAGGCATAGTGTTCTGGTTTATTGCCGCTAGATAGGTTTTGCAGGATGGCCCAAGCCATCTGCTTTGGTGTTAAGCAGAGTGGAAATGTTGGACACAAGGAATGGAATCCCCCTCTGCCTGCGGATGGGCTAAATTAAGGGAAGCATTCCCGCAGAAATTGCGGGATTTGCCTGGTAGGTTGTTGATAGCGTATATGTACAGTAGCGGCCATAATGATTCGGACACCTAGAAACTCATCAAAAAATATTTAAATACTTCAATATTATTGAAGGCGTTGAAATGTAATTTTACCCAAGTTGAGCAACAGGTCATAGGTAAATTACGTTAAAATTTCAGCTGTTCAGAATACATGAAACAAAAGTTACAAGCAATTGAATTTTAATAGTAAGAATTTAGTCTGGGCAAATAGTTCTGGCAACCTTCAAAAATAATTAAACACATGAAATGAGGCTACAAATACGAGCTACGTTATGAATTTAACTTTATAGTATTTAGTATTTTCTGTGGTACCCTTTACTGTCGATAACAGCTTGACATCGTCTACCACAAGAGCTGACCAAATTTCAACATTCTTCTGGTGTTATTATTTTCCATTCGTCCTCCAAAATGGCCCACAGCTCATGTACTTTTTGTTGATTTCTCTTCTTCAAGGTTTCTCCTAATAATTTCCAAACATTTTCTATGGGATTCAAGTCAGGACTTCATACTGTACCAATCTTGCCGTGTGGCAGGGAGCGTTTTCTTGCATAAAAATTGGTTTATGAGTTGAAGAAGCTTTTAAAATCGGCACTACATATTTTTGAAAAGTTCCTTGTATACCTGGGCGTTTACTTTCCCTTGCAGACGAACTAAGGGACCCGTGCCGCGTACTGAGATCATACCGAAGACCACAACGCTTCCGCCGCCAAACTTTACACTTAACTTGACACAATTTTTAGACAATCTTTAACCAGTTGAACGGCGAACAAATCTTTTTCCATCGGAGCCAAATAAACTGAGCTTAGATTCATCACTGCATAATTCATCCGAGCAATTCTATTCTTGCTAATTAAACGCTTGATAGCTGGAGTTCTCGGATGCAACTCTGCTTCTTTTAGGCGGCATGAAACTGTCTTCCTAAACACCTTGATTCCATGCGTATTGCCAGCCTCACGGGAAATCTCTGCTGAGGTTTTAAACCTATTCTTCTTTGACATTCTAAGCAATACGCTATCTTCTCGTCTCGAGTTTTTGCGTTGTCTACCACTTGAAACACCAGCGGTACCTGAACCTTTCTAGTCATATTTAGTCAGTACCTATATCACTAACCACACTTTCAGTTCGATTAACTTTGTCTTTTATTGCCCTTATTGAAAGTTTATCATCATGGCGCAATTTCACGATTAATTCACGAATAGAAGAAGAGAAAAGCAAACTTTAAGTGCATATTGTCATCCAAAATCACTGTAAGATGTTCTGTAGAGGAAATGGGAAGATGCAAACAGAAGTCAAGATCAAATCTTTACTCACCAAATCGCTTCCAGGAAACAATGGAACTTCAACAATTCCGTTGTGCAATGCACATTCCAACAATTCACGCAACCTCCACCGCTAACAATTAACAATGCAAGTTAAAAAAACAATCAATTCGACAAAAAAAACTTGGAAATTGCGCTAGATGAAACTGCAACAATGCCAGTTACGCGCTACTTCTGCCACTCAAAACAACCTTCACCCACACTAATTCGAGTTAATCAATTGACGACATTGTAATTAAAAACAATTGACAGTATAGGGCCTCAACATTCAAAACATTGGTAACACATAGGGCGTATCATCTACTAAACGAAGTCCGCTGCAAACCCTGGTATCCTTTGGTAACTAAGACCCGATTTGCTGACACACACTATTTTCATTAATATACTCCATCCTTCGTTTTGTATTCAACCACCAAAAGCGATCTGTTTTCGGAATTCAGAGTCAATTCTACTTGAGTTGCAGGTTGAGTGATATGTAGTGCGCTAGGCAATACTAGAAGAGTGTTAGCCTCAAGATCGTATTCACAATTAGACGCAAACTAAATAAAGTTTGATGTCTCTAAAGCATTCCTAACCAACAAGTGATTTACAGTAAGTTGGTTTCTGCTCTTTATTACAAAGAATAAAAACTTCTTGCGCGGTGGTATGACTGCGTGAAGTATGAGGGTGCATAGAGCTCTGTGAAGTAATGAATACGATTCATAGATATCTCATTCTAAATTACAGTATTTTACACCATTTCTAATTAAATTTAGGCATCCCATACCAACTGCAGTGTGTGGTCGATCGTGAACGAATTATCAGTTATGAGGACATTTTTCAGTTCGATACAATCTTAGATTCAGACGCCAACCAAGAATGGGTTCACTCTGAGCTCAAGTATTTCCTTAGTGGGTGCTAAGCTAAACTTAGAAAACATCGTCTTATAGAAAAGTGGGTGATATCCCTAATTTGTGTTGTCTAGTATGCTCCACCGTACTCGTGACCATTGAACACATAGTAATCTTGCCCCAGGGGTTCTTCCTTGATGCAAGATTCCTCGTCGATCTGCCGCCGAGCGATGCACTCAAATCCAGAACTCGGCTTCCAGGCTTCGAGGAAGAGTTCAGTGTCGGTGATGAGGCAGCCCTCAGGGGTCTTCAGGTCATTTGATGGCTCCAAGTCGTAGTTGCCGCAGAGGCCGCACAGATATCCTCGATAGCGGTCAGCAGCCTGAAGGAGAAACAATCATTGTGAGCTATATATATGCACTAATAAATACAAGATCATCTGCGCAATTAGTTTTGTATTATTTTAAAGTGTTCGCACTGCTGAAATCATTAACGGAACTGAGTGCATGTTTGTCTTTCATGGTAACATCAAGACAATTCATTACGTGATTGACAGTAAAAACTAATTTCATGTCCGGGATGTCCGAATAGCAACTATTTGACAAAGGGGCAGCGTTCATGGTCAGATAATCTACGTTCTTCGACGCTTCATGTATAATTGTCTGTCCCTCAGTCCTGCAATTACTATAAGGGCAGTTAATATGCTCTTATAGTAGAGCACATATAGGGAATAATCCAGGAAAGAAGAAAGCGAAACAGTGGATGATGCAATGATTGAATTAAGACTGTAATAATCAGTTGAGTAATGAATGAATGTTTAGAGTTCAATTTACATGTCCTCAAAATGATGTGAGACCCGACAGAAGCAGCTGTCGGGAGAACTGACTACAGACTACGTATGAACGTCTTCAACTCATTAAAAAACAAGAGCTTTCAATACCTGACTTTTCTGTAAAATGATCTACCGAATGAGCTGAAATTCTCGCTTCAAGTCCCATTATTAAATATCCTATTTACATTTAGTTAACTTGAACACTTTCCCAGTCTAACAAAAGTAAACATTACGTAGCAAGAGTTTACTCATTAGCGTATCAGTTAGTGAAGTTGTAGAGTATCACAAACGATATATATAACTCGCAACCTTGTATCGGAGTGCTCAATACATTTGAAGGACATTCCAAAGTGCCAATAGACTCATCAATCATTCAGGAATATATAATTAGTTAATTTCCTCAATAAAGTAGTGCCTCTATAATGTTAGGAAATGCGTGTGGCTATCAGACTGGATTAGATAGGCGGCAGTAGACGAACCAATTGGCCCATTCCCAAAATGACACCGGAAATTATGCCCTGGCACTGTATGAGCTATTACCAGATTAGATGAGATAGCTATTGCCAGATTAGATTAAACTAATTCAGGAGCCTGTCTTTTTAATTTCGCACGCTGTAGAATTATGTAGCAATCTGCGTTTACCTGTGAGACGTTGTATTCTATATTTGTGACCGAGGGAGACTTGGCTCACTTTTTCGGGAGTGGAGACTCCAGCCTTCCTCCGATCTTTGGGGCCGCCCCTGCCATCTCATTTAAGGCAGGGACTTCCTGGCCTTCAACCTAACTTTACTTTTAATCTCTTACAGAGGATTTCCTCAGAGCAGAGAGACGACATCAATACTAGGGGGCGGTAACGAGCTGTATAACATGATTATGACAAGGGAGGAGGGTCAGCAATAGCCTATCGTGTCTCAGCGCACGGGAACCAAGTTCGAGAACAAGATGTTCAAGGTGCTTTTGTTGTACAGCAGGCCAACAGGGAGTTTGAGGTGGCTAATGTCCTGAGGAAGGCCATCGAGAACTGGCAGCCCTCACGGGATAGTCTCCTGTCCATTCCCCTCAGGGCGAGCATAGACCTTTTAATAAGTACAACAGAGCCCTCTGTTTAGCTCTGCGGCCGTGAGAGGCTTTTTAGCAGAGCTGGAAAAATGCTCTGGTCCGCCCTAGACGAGATTAATTTTGAGAAATTGATTTTCCTCCAGAGGAACTTGCACATTTTCTGGTACCAGCACCATGATGATAAGGAAGAGGAAAAGGGATGAGGGAAGACGAGGGAGGAGACTAGGAATAGGAAAAAAGAAAATGAAGCAGATGAGAATCGAGGAAGATGACTCGTAGAAACTTCAGTTCTTTATGTATTGTATTCTGTTCTCAACTGCAATAGCAGTAAACATGCTTTTGCCTTTTTATGCTGTTTTTGTTGTAGGGCACTTGAACATGTAGTAGGGCTGGCGCAAGGGCGCAGGCGCAATGAAGGGAGAGGAAAATTATTGGGTCGAAGGCGCACTAGCAGATAGAAGAAGATAGAAGATAGAAGAAGAAGAGCGTTAAAAGGGGGCAGCCATCCGTCATTTATTCTTCAGGTAAATTTCTTCCTTCCAGCACAAACTTTACGCTGAGCAGAAGCCAAATAATATAAGTTCTTTTTGTCGTCAAATTTTAATCCTAACGTAGGCACTGTTT
>LQNS02278096.1:29706133-29720415 GCA_001587735.2 Parhyale hawaiensis | reverse complement strand
CAACAAAAGGTCCGCCTTGGCAGCGGGGTCCGCAACAAGATCACCACCAGTACCAATTAAAGGAGGTACAGAAGAGCTCACACCAAGCACAGCGCTCTTCAAGGTGGACCACCACTTATGTATCGTATCAAAAGTCAAGCACTCGTGTAAAATGGGTGCTGAGCTCATGCTCGTGTGAGACGATTTCTTACGCAGTAGGTAGTTAGAGGTCGAAGTTGGACCCATCCGACTCCACAGGCATTGAATTGCAGTAGGGCAAGCGTAAAAGGGACAAAAAGCAGCACCAGTATTAATGTTCCCTGCACGAGGCATCACTCTGAACAGCGCATCATTACTTGTTATTGAAGGCCTACTCGTTTCACCGATATTTTTCTGCATACTGTAAATACGCGGGAAATCTTGAGTAAAAGATATAAAAGTTTTCTGAAACTTCAGCGTTATAAAATTTTAAATCTATTACTTAATAATATAATAGACGCCGGACCGACTCCCTATGGAAGAAGGTTAGAGTGCTACTCTTGCTCGCTACGGGTCGAGTGTTCATTTCCTCGTCGTGGGTGTGAATTTTTTGACAGTTGGATTGGAGCACGACTGATATTTAGCTACTGTTCACTGCGAGGGCACTGGCTTAACCAGAAATAGGGACAGTTGGGGGTCGTGTCATAAGAGCCTTTAGCCTTTGGCGTCATAGCTCGGCCAATCGGTGTGTAAAGGGAGTAAAATATAACTATTTGAAGGGAGTAAAATATACATAGCGATTTTATTGGGATGTCACTTTTTTTCTCTGTCGTTATACGTTTCTATTAAGCATAGCGACAACCTTTTGTCAGTGCGCACGGCCTTCGCAACCGCTCTATCTGTCATTCCTGTTCATTGGCGGCCCTGCGCAAACATGTTAGAGTCCACTGTGTATAACTGGGGAATTAAAACTGTTACAACCATGGCAATAATTACCGTTAATAAGTGAAATACATAGTGGTAATACTATGTCAATAACAGTGTACATATTTCTTTAGCTGTGAGCATACGAAATAATTAGTAAGTTTTTTTTTTCTCTTTTCAGTGCTGTGGAATACAGGGGGACCTCAAAGTGGTCAATGATATAGAACTCCGGGGCTAATTATATTGCCAGTGCATTTTGCGCATGGGCCGTAACTATTTTATTCGAGCTGACTATAGATTTGTAAGACCAGAAGGGTCCGTTTTACCCCGATATATTACTGTGCACTGAGACTCAAAAGTAATGCTACTTGTACCAAGTAGATATTTTGTCAATGAGTAATTTTACGGGTTTGATGAGAATTGCAGTTTCCTTTGATATCCCTGTCAAATTGGAAAATAGGTTTCGCAAACTAAACTCGAACCTAAGGTCTGGAAGGGAGATACTCTTACCCAAACCTATTAAAATTTACACGGGGGTTCCCTGTAGTAATGTACTTCTCTAAGGCCTAGTAGGTAGGCACCTACAGCATGAGGCAGTAAAAGGGTGTTACGCCGTAGGGGTGAGCTGTGAAGTAGACTTTGTTTTTATTTTACTTCAGTATGCATTTTCCAGTATCCAAAGTTTCAATGACGCAAGCTTTTAAACCTCACACTTGGTGTGCATTAGTGCATGCGCTCCAGTCCATCTGTCCATCCACCCAGAACTCTAGACAATATGATTTAAAATTTCAGATTAAATGAAATTTTATGCCAATATGGAAGTAAACGCCTCAGTCCTTCGTTGGCTTTTACGGGGTGCAATGTTACATGAGATGTTAAGTAGGTATAAAAATTTTTTCTACTTACGTAGATGTAGACGCCGGAGTCCTTGAGCAGAATTTCGCCAATGCCCGGAATTTCGACGGCATAAAATCCATTCCGCTTGTAGACATGAGCGGCCACCACCGTCTTCCCGTCGCTGGTCTGGGCTTCGATTTTCTTGTAGTAGAGCCGGTCCTCCAGGGGCTCGCTGTTGACCTGCAGTAATTTTTATTTTATTGCTACTAGCTTATTTTCATGAATTCAACTTGACGAACAGCTTGACGAACGGCAAGCCGGCTCAGTTTGGTAAAATAAGTATTAGATTTGCTGAGTTTTCAACTGACCAGAGACTTGGACATGCACTATCAGCAATGATGTACGATATTGCGGCAAATTATCATTTCAGAAAGTTAATTTCGTGCATATAATTACTTCCGCCAAGGATGCTTTTCTTTGTCAAATTTGTTTATTTGTATTATCTATGTCCTTTTGTCACCCAGATACATAACTCAAAAAATTGTGGACGGATCTTTACGAAATTTACAGGGATCAGTAGGCTTGTTAGGAAGAACAGATTATTAACTTTTGGTGAAGATACATTCAACCGTTTGTTGGTTTGTCTGCCACTTTATTCTCAGTATCTACCTCAAAATAATATAAACCGATCTTTATTAAATTTGCAGGAATTGTTGGGGTTATACTAGGAGTTAATGGCCAAATTTTTGTATTGATCTGTGAGTCCATTTCCATATTTATGTCCATTCTTTAATGTCAGTAACATATTTCAAAAAGTTATGAACGGACCGTAATGAAATTTGCAAGAATTGTTAAACATATTAAAAGACACAACCAAATTTTGGTGATGACTGTTGACTTGACTTTATGTGCCAATCGAATACCTACGCCCTAAGGGTGTATTCGATTGGGACATAAAGTCGGGTCAACAGTCGCTCGATTTAAGCTAAAAGCTAAGCAACTTTACTTCATGTCCCAATCGAATACATCCTAAATCGGCCAAATATCCGCCCGTCTGTGGGATCAGAAGGATAAAATCTAAAACATTAGATCGTTCATTTTCATCTTCCATTTGGATGAAACTTTTACCCTTAGCAGATGTTATCGCTCAGCCTGTGTGCGACTGCGGGAGAAGTCGGTGGTGGATCACAATGGAGACCGACCACACATTGAGGGGCGAGAGTCGGACGCATAAGCTATATACACCCCGCGTTTGTGAGTGGGTTCAGCGGCAGGTTTGATCCGCCATCTTCCATATCTGTTGTTTATGAGCGATCATCTCCTCGTGAATGGGTACCTTTAGAAGTGCTATTGGTGCATATATTTAATTTGTATTGATGATGAAGGATTATTCAATGAAGTCGAAGAGTGGTATAAACACGGTTAACTGCAGTATTGATGAAAAGCGATAGAACAAGTCATGAAAGAGTGGTGACAAAAACCAAGGTTATACTATGATGGTGTAATTACTAAACCCAACATTAATATATTAAACCTCCATAGACCTGGTATCCACATAGCTTAACAACTTTCGTAGCCACAAGCAACCTATAGAGCCAACTCCACTAATCCGACTGAGTAGTTGTGGCTGTGACTTCAGCATGACGTCAATGAACATCGTATACTAATTCTTAAAGCTTCAATCTTTGCGTACTAAAACTGCTCATAATTAGGAGCGACAGTTGTAAGTTCACTATTGCCTCATGCCAAGGTGTAAAAATTGCAGTAGCGACTGAGATTCTCGCCAACATTTTATACGGCCAAACTTTGCGCAAGCTGAAGCTGTGCCGACGCTATGTAAACGGATTAGTCGAGTCGCTTCTAGGCTGGTGCGCGCAACGAAAGTTAATTGTTACGTCGGCACCAGGCTTTATCCATGCGACTGCATATGTCCCTTCTTGGCCGAGCGACTCGAAAGTGTCTTGCTTCACCACTCCCCGCCAAACCGAGTAGATGACCTGATTGCATTACAGAGCGGTGGCATGAGGGACGCGGCGAGTCGGGCGACAAAAGTTTCCTCATGTAAACGGAACTTCAGGATATTCGATTAGTCTTCGGTGAGCCGTACCGGTACCCATGGCTGGAGTACACACCGTTACGTAGTTCAGCAGTGCTGGTACCTGTCTTCGAAGGATGTTAAGCCCTGTAACACTGAAAAGGCAATGCAATGGAACACAAACTTACCATCACTTGACCCGGCAGGAGGTTGATCATAATGCTTGTTTTCTCGACGGCCATTTGGGCGGAGATGCCTCCGTCGGTCGCTCGCTTCACCTGGATACCAAAGATGTTGTCGTTGCCTTGCTCGCATGACGTCACGGCGAGGTAACCACATCGTGAGTCCATCGAGACTTCCACGTACTCGTCATCAAATGTCTTGACCTGAAGAAATCCCGTAGTAAGCAGAGATTAAAATGAGCGCTACATTCGGTAAAGTGAAGTTCGTTCATAATTTGTAAACGTGTTCTGGAGAGGCGCTACACGTCGCTTTTGCCACAAAAGTTTATGAAATTATCTTCACCGTTGGTGTCTCTGGCATCAGTTCTGTAGCCGAACATGACCATCGTGTTACACAAGTATGTATAGGTTGACCCTCGAGTATCAGTTCAGAGAGTGTTTACTACATCCGTTCTGTAATGAAACTTACGGACTCTGGGGTGATGGCGCAATACTCGCGAGGTGGGTCTGCATAAGTGTGTTGCGCCACGGGTGAAGCGAACAGGCGCCAGTGATTTTTTCCCAGCTCAGAAGTGACGATCGTAGTTTTCTCGTTCTGCCTTATTAAATAGCTTCCGTCGGGCTTCCTGTAAACAGAGGATGGATTGCTGGTGGCGAATAATTTTGAGGGATAAATAAAAGCACCAACGTATTGCACTTTTGGTATTTCTTTGCTCCAGACCTCGATGCGATTTAGGGAGAGGAAAAAAAATGTCACGTAGCATGTCATGTAACGCAAAAAAAAAAAGAAAATGAAAACATGCAGTAGAGATAGGATAATCAGAATTGAAGCAAAAATGGCCCAAAAACCAGGACGTTACTGAAGGTTTAACTCTAAACTGTCGAGTTATACGTTGGTTATTGAGCACCACCCTACTTTTTTTAATTGTTCGAAAACTACAAAAAAGATTGGCTTAGAACTATTCTACTGAATGAGGATTTCAGTCTGGTAGGACCTTAGTTGGCGGAATGCCACTCTCGGTAATTTTTGCTTCTCTATATTAAGCTTAATACAACTTTGAAGGGAAGATGGCTACTTAGCAGTTACGTCAACATTATTTCTCATGATTAGCTTTTGCACGTTATAGATATGGTATCATGATAAACTTTCGCATTTGCGACTGATTTTCCTGCTGAAAAGTGGATGTTCATAAAGAAAGCTGAAACTAAAATTAGAGCAACAACGACGACCACAGATAAAAAAATGAATAGAGGTTGGAAAATTTGAACTGGTAACTGTAGAAATATACGTATCATTGATACCTTCAAAAACAGGCTCATTATATGTAACAAAACACCATCAATCTAAATTATAAGTCTGCTTGGGGCTCCACCGTCCGTCCGCACGTCCCTGTATCTCCAGCCCAGTCGGAAATTATGGTTGTGAATATAGTAGAATATAGTGGTGCATGAGAGATTAAAGTCGATTATGGATGATGAAACAGCATGGTAGATACGTCGATCTTAACATAACGTTGATTTTACTATATTTAGGTCGATATTGGTGGAGGAAATATTGGTTGTTTAAGGTTTGCCAAGAAACGAAGGTCTATGGTAGTACATGGATGTTTGACGACTATATATGGTAGATGGTTGTAGAAGGATGTTTAAAGGCTATATATGGTAACATATGCTAGAACATAACTATGGTAGCTTATCAACGGATTTTCGTACGTATGATCATGAAGGGAATTCCTCCCATTAAATGGAGCAGAATATGTATGGATTGCCATGGATTTTAATAATATGGCTAAAATTCCCAAAATTATCGACCAAAATAATATTGTATGACTATAAGTTTGAATACGAAACATCTAAAAATTCCTTTCATAGTGCAAATATTGTGCATATTTTCTGTCTTTGCTTTCCTGTCGATGAAATGTAAAAAATTGCAGGGTATATATGGACACTAACGGCCTTGACGTTATTTTTATTTATTGTTTCCCGATTTTTTTTACGCTCAGCCACTTTAGCGTAGTTACCCATTATCTTTATTTTTATTTGTTGTATTTCTTGTTATTAAGTATTGCAATCCTTGATCAAATATTGCCATCTATTTTGATGTTCATTCAGTTCAGATCTGTACAAATTCATCAAGAAATTATTCCCATTAGCTTTATGTGAAAGATGCCAAGTTTCATGAGATGTATAACCTTTCGTACCCTGACAACGAGTACGCCCTAAAATTATCAATCAAGTTGTGACTTCCTCTAAACTGGGCAGAGTAGCTCTATACCGACTTACAGTTAAAGAAGTTATATATAAACGTGCGTTAACTGCATCGACTGGTTCAAGCTCCTGTTCTAGCATCGTTCTGAAGTTTGGAGCCTTAGACAATTCTGAGCTGCAGGCCTAACACGCACGTAATAATTAAACTATTATTATAAGCAACTAATCATCAGCAAACAAAGCAGGCATCGACTGCATAATATGCCAATAATTAAAAAAGTTTTTTTATAGAATATAGTTGTATCATTCGCTGAACACAGTCGATTTTGGTTGTGAATGGCTTTTTCGCGGTTCAATATGGTCGATCTTGGTTGTGCAGCTAAAACCTTAATTGTTGTAGTTGGGTATTTATGGTTGGGAATTATGGTTGACAATATAGTCGAAGGTTGTGACATATGTCTACCATACTGCACCCCATAAATGGTTGAATATGGAGGATATTTCGATAATAAACAACCAAAGTCTCGACCATAATCATAGTTGTTCTACTATAATCACAACCATAATTTCCGACTGGGAGGTCACGTTTTTCACATTAAGGAAAAACTTCAACTTGTTTCAAGCGCGGTGTTTTTTCTCAGGACGGAATTTCAACCATTGCTGTTTTCTTTCGGCTGGCTCTTCAAAAAATTTGTAGTCAGTTTCGATGCAAAGACATGAAGTTCGTTTTATACCTATCATACGGTACATATGTAATTCCAGTTCATAGAATATTTACTTTGATGGTGTTACATGACGATCCATGTATAAAAAAATCCATAGTATGATGCTTAAAGGAATCAAGTAAACTGGCAGAAAAGGGGACTTGACTTCAAGAATCCATTATTGAAAAAATGGGCCGAGTCTGGTGTATATTGTGATGAAGCTATCGTATATACTAGAACAGAAAAATGATGGAATACTATATTAAACAGCCACAGATCATGCTATAGAACTGAAGCTATCAGGTACACCGATTAAAAAATGGTATTGTTCAGAGTGCGAAAGGCTGAATTATATCTTCAAAAGATGAGAAACACAGCTCAGCGAAGCCGTATACATCTAGATGAAGAGCAATGAGAAAAGCACCTTCGAAGAGTGAATCCGATATCTGTTTTATGACGTCTTTATGTCTCTATCATGATATACAATTATGAATTCGTTGCAAGTAGAACATGTGCGAGATCTACCGGTGAACTACATTAAGCACGCTTCAAACAAGCCGGAACAATCCCTTTACGTTCTTGGAACAGATGTTTCTGTGCCTGTGATAAAGTATTAATCTATGAACGCATACCGATTCCAAAGAACCAATGAGAATTGAAACTCAATAGAAACTAGAGCACTCTGAGAGCGCATACCTCCGCCAAGTGAGCCAACGGTAGCAAAAATTCAAATTGGCTCTGAAACTATAATTTTCTTTGCATAAACTCCAAAATCTAATCATTTGTGCTTTTTTATAGTAATAACAGCTTGTTTAATTTTTTTTTTTGAAGATCCGTT
Organism: Parhyale hawaiensis; assembly: GCA_001587735.2. NCBI lineage: Eukaryota > Metazoa > Arthropoda > Malacostraca > Amphipoda > Hyalidae > Parhyale > Parhyale hawaiensis. Next base: position 29,712,729 of record LQNS02278096.1, on the reverse strand, counting down.
CATAACTTTTTGAGTTATACTGTTAACAAACGTTATGACAAATATGAGTCAAACATACAAAGGAACCTACCGATCTGCACCAAAATTTGATCATTTATGTCTTTTACCATTACTAACAACTCCAATAAATTTCATAAAGATCCATTCCTTATTTTTTGAGTTATTGTGCTAACAAGCAGAAAATGAAAAACAGTGACAAACGAACGAACTAACAAACGGACCATTACCAAAATTTGGTCATCTACTTTTTGTTTTATACCTAACAACTCATGTTAATTTCATCAAAATCCATCCATAACTTTTTGAGTTATGTCATCGAGAAAAATGACGCAGACAAACAAACAAACAAACAAATGGATGAACATATCTTCGCCAAAAGTTAATCATCTGTTTCTCCTAACAATCCCTGTAAATTTCATCCAAATCGGTTCATAACTTTTTGAGTTATCTTGGTGACAGACAGACAGTAATGCTGAAATAATGTTCCTTGACATTTTAACTATGTTATTTAAATGTTATGAAGGTTATGTAATTTCATTATTATTTACCAGCATTAAGATATTATGCGCCAGACTATGGCAGACCCTTGAAAGGCCTAGGGTGCAGCCGTCGCTGTGTGGCTCCGCTAAGGTTTCAGCAGAGGGATCCTAGGACAATTTACCTACTCAGGCTGAACCTGTACTTCGAGAAAAACGTGGCGAGAGGTTTAAGCATTAACAAAGTTATTTGCCAGCTTTATCTCGGACCGTATTTGCAAAGTCAGATTGGACTCGGCATCAGACATTAAACAACGGATGATCAAATTCAAGATATATACTTAATTCTATGCATCACAGTAGGTTTTCACATATACATATGTAAATTTCATAGGATACTAGTTAAAATTACACATTCTAACATTTGTCTCTCGTATAGAGTGGACAACGTTAGAAAATAAACATAAGAGTGAAATAGGCATTCCATCGGTGACTCAACCAAGTTACAGGCGTGCGCGGTGCGACTGTAGCCTCAGAGCGCAAAGCAGGTGCTAGGCATATCGAGTGCCGTTAGGGGTGGTACGGAGCGGTGTGAAGGACGACTAATGTCGGATGGTTAGTGGGCACCAGGCAAAAATTAAGCAATAATAATTAAATGTGACGATATCAAGTTCCATCGCCTCAGTAAAATATGGGTCAAAATATTCAAACATGTTTCTGAAGACGTACGCGTCCAGCCCAAATGCACTCTCGATACCCCTGGATCAAACCAAAATTACAAAAATGACAGTTTGCGCTACGAAATTGACGGTTTTTCACCACTGTTCAGAAATGCTGTTCGCGTTTCCGTGTTTATCAACCGATTTTTGTCGTTCATGCACCAAAATGCTTCTCTACGACAGCGCTATCCGACGCGCTGTATCAGTCAAACTTAACTATAAATGGGTTGATTTTTCACACACGTAGAAAAGCTGTTTGTGTGGGCGTGTTCATTAACCGATTCTCGTCATTTTCAGTAGGTGACTGTCCAGTGAATGAATAGTGTAGTCTGCGGTAGGACCTCAACAGTTATACACAGTAAACAAGGTGATTAGAATTACACAAATAACTTTATGCTTTATTGCTTCAAATTTTACAATACCCTACGCTTGCAAATTAAAAGAAGCATAACGTGAACATCACGGAGGAGCAGGCCCAAGCACTCTCTGGGCGAGTAAGCACATGTCTTTGTCACGTGATTGAAGCTGGCGTTTGGAGTCCTTAAAGTGGCTGAAGTGGCAGTGGTCAGCACATACAACTAAGGAAGATACGGACAGGCAGTTTTTCAATATTTTTGCAAGACAATCGTGTCTGAAGATTTATATCCCAGTGTTCACCCTGTTACTCTCATCTTCAGATGGTATACAGGATATAAGTTTTCTGTACATACTTCAATCCGCTCGGAATTTCGTCGATGGTTAATGGCTGTAAAAATTTGAGCTCAGGACTCCTTCTTATATAGGCTGCGTGAGGCAATGCCGCTCTCCGATGGGATAAGCCACTCAGCCAGTTTAAGGGAAAAGTGTATTCGAATGCTCCCGTAGGATAAATAGAGAAGGTGCGCTCCTCTCTATTAGATCCTCCTTGGGAGAAGCTAATACTCGTACAAATCAGACTAAGCCTGCGATGTCTTAATTGTTGGAATTTCAACTGTCCCTGCTGAAGATACGTTTGCCATCTTCTGCAACCCGGCCTATTTTCTGCCCATCACTTTCAATGGAGCTTGAGAGGACAACCATAGCCTCCAACCTGGGCTAAATTCCGCCTATCTATTTCGTTTAGAGCGTGACACCAAACATATAAAAATAATTATATGAATATGTAAATTTATAAATATATATATTTATATATACACACGACGGTCATTCTTAGTATTAGATTATTAAAATATCCCTGACGGCGACGTGAGAACGGACGAAACTCCTTCAGGTTATCAACCCCCACGTAATCAGCCTAGCAAGAGATGAAAGAAAGTTTAAAAATTGCTTTAATGCTGCCATTGCCTGCACCAACAATAGCAGAGGCATCAAGATTATTCAATACACCTACACAAGATGGAATGATAACAAAAAACTTTTATTCAATAGCATAGCCTACCCGTGAGCTTCCGTAGTGATCTGGAAGCCTTCGCCTTCTTTCTTGCACACAGCTGGATTCTCCATCCCCAACAGCTTGTTATGGAGTACGTAATTGATCAGCGTGTTGGTTACAAAATCGAAGGGGGCGCTGGAGCACGGCCACTTGTCCCACTGCAAAACGAGACAAAGGGAACGCACAATCAATACATGCATCTACTATAAATTTAAGGAGCACCAACTTGAGAGGAAATGCGCTCAGCAAGCCGTCAATATTATCCGATGCATTTCACCGGGTCTCTCGGCTACTTACGTAAATTTTCTTCAACTGCAAAGCAGTGAAAGTTAGACCCGACGTAAGCCTGCACCTGTCAGCCGCGACTCACCTCAGTGGACTGGCAATCGCTTATAAAATAATTTATTAATTTGTTTATATGCCCTCGCGCGCTCCTCCAGCTTACCCGAGAAAGGTGATTACAGCAGCGAAACCTCTTCACTGGAGAGCGGCCATGTCACTAAGAAGGTTTATTAAAATTATGGAACACTGTCGTTGTTTGTCTGGAAGGGCAGCCAATTATTTTTTCCCAATATGGCTGATTTATGGTGGCGCGTTTTGCCACTAAAATTTATCCTACAATTGATAGAAAAAGGGGGCTAACTGTAATCTTGCCACGATTATTTGTGGAAGAGAATTAATCAAGTATATCTTCTCCCCGACAGGCCTACTAACATGATGTTCCTCCATTGCTGCTGTATCTAGCTCCACTGCTATAGCTCTACGGCCGTCACGACACCCAGCGAGCTGAGTCAGCAAACTTGCTTGGCACGCCCAGCTACGTGGGAGCACTTACCTTCCCAGGATTGAGAGGGTAGGAGGCGCGGAAAGTTTAACCTTCCGTTAAGGCGCCATAATTTTTAATCACTCGTTTCGGCTGCAGCTGTACTTACTCCTCTGGAGCCAGTTGGCCTATATCTGCAGCACGAGCCAGCGCGTGTGGGCTTCCCGGTGAAGGGTGCAATCAAAGTTGACTTTACCTTTACTTTACGGCCTTCCTGCCGCCACAGCCTTTCAGCCATTCCCAATACATATAACTTGGCGTGCGTTGATTCATCGAATACAAAAGCGTAAATTGCAATGTACTTGACTTTTATTCCACTGTAATATCCAGAAAAGGATTAAAAATTGCGATGTAGCATTGCAATATACTGTATATGGGCAGCCAGTGGGCCAAGCTTTAGCATTGTCGGAAATATGAGCTTCATCGCTGAGGCTTCTCGTTCCATCCTTTTATTAAGCCTCCTTGCATGGAGGCTTAAGCCTCCTTGCATGGGTTTTCCCTGCCCTTAATGCCAGTAGCGTACCAAGGCAGCGAATGGGATTTTCTTTAAAACTTATGATCTTGGGGAAAACCCATGCTTTGGCATCCCAGGGCCCCAAAGGACAGATACACAGACACGCTGACACACCAGTTCGAATTCTGAACAACGAGAGAGTTTGACAGGCCCACTCCAAGTTTGAATTTGTTATAAGCTAGGATTTTTTTGCGTTTGCAAGCTGAATAGCTTCAGCTCCTTTTTCTGTCTAAGAATTCAGACAGTGGGTGACAATTCAGAAGAAAACTGGTATGGTATTGGAAAGCCGATTCATTAACTTGAATAAATGTTAACGCTTTGGTCATTGAAGCGAACACATGAACTCGCAAAGTCATCATCGTATAATTGCACCTCGCTACCGCAAGCGGAAAAATTGAAAGTCAATAGTTGCGAGGACACTCGCACATACTGCAATGAGAGATTTCTTGTTTTTTTTTTTTTTTGGGGGGGGGGAATGGCTTCCTACACTGTAAAAAAATTCAGCGTTTTAACGGGTAGAAACTAGAACAGTGTCTATAGTTTTCTCCGTTTTGAAAAGCCACCTAAAGTGTCCGCCGTTTCGCTGGAGGAGCCTGCACTTCACATTGTTCAGAGAAGTAATATTACGTTCTATGTTATAACGGAGATCAATGCATTGATTCTGTAGTATCACTAGGGAGTGTCTGTTGAATGCCTGTTACCGGAAAGTTTTCCTCGTCTCCGTCAGATCTCAGGTCCAGAAGTCTCATATTAGCGAGTTTATCCAATTTGCTTGAACTTCCCGTGCAAATAACTGTTACCGAATATGTTTACAATAACCAACTAGAGATCTCTGAGAGCTCATACCTTCACCAAGCAAGGTAACGGTAACGAAAAATTCAAATTGGTTCTAAAACCAACAATTTTTATTGTTTTACCACCAAAATCTAATCATCCGTGCGTTTCAATAGTATTAACAGCTTCTGCCATTTTCGTGAAGATCCGTTCATAAATTTTTGAGTTATCTTGGTGATAAACAGATACACGAAGAAACAAACAGACAAACCGCAGAAAACATGACATTTTCGGCGGAGGTAATGATATGTTATTAAAGTTGCATTACTTAGGCACCTCTCGGATATGTACGTATCTATATATAAGGAATTTTTCATTGAAAGTCTTCTGGGCTTTTCATTTATTTAACCCCAAGCTTTCAATCTATTAAGCATAGCCCGTCTCCTTGGTTCCCCTGAAGACGGGCTATGTTTAATAGATCGAAAGCTTGGGGTTAAATAAATGGAAAGTGCAAAAGACTTTCAATGAAAACTCCTTTGTGAATACACCTGGGTGTCAACGCATATATCAATGAATTCGTATCTATATATGTATACTAAATATTCTAGAAATTCCTTTTGATAATCAGCCTCCGTTGTAAAAGTCTCCTTATATAAATGTAAAAGTTCTTGTTTAGTAAGCAAAAGCGTAGAAACAAGGTTTTCCGGAAGTATTCACTCACAAAACTCGGATACTCATACAGTATAACAATCGGCACAAATCACCCATAGTTGCTCCTGAAAGATATATGAATATTGTATAGACAGAGTTAGGTGCCAATGGATTATTCACAAACAGTACAAAGAAAAAAGTGGGCACTTTTGGATAAAACTGTGTGCTGGATACACATGACCCTCATTTAAGCACTGAGTATGTAGAGCTTTGATAGGTCATTTGGCTAGGACGCTGCCTCCAAACTTCAAGTCTCAAAGGCGTGGGGTCGAATCCACCCCAGGCACCTTGCTTTTTGTAAAAAAAAAACACCAACAACGGAATCAAATTTTCTGAATCTGTATTCAACCGGGAAGGTGTTTCTGTTACAGAAAAGAATCCGCTTACTGACGGAAACTCTAAATACTCCCTGGTACGATTAGATAGAAAGTTCAAAAGTGTCCGGCGAATGGACTGCAGGACACTTTCTGTCATGTCACGTAACCATTTTTTACGGTGTAGATATAGTAAGAGCAGTGGAAGTGCAAATTGAAGATATTCGCACTTGCCTTCAGTAGGAAGAGTGTTAAATAACGGCCTGTCTACACGTTAGTCATTTCAACGTGTTCAATCATCCACATATGAAAATATTTTACTCCGTAGTTGTCAACGCAACTCTACGAACGTCAAAAAAGTTCATCTAAGTGTTGACCGACAAATCGGCTTCCTCAGTTAATGTCCTTAGGCAAGTTACCGATATCTCTTCAAATTTTGAATGAAATAAAACACACTCAGAGAACAGTGCACTTTTCTACCGTTCTACAACACAGTAACACATTCAGACTAGTGGTGAGTATACACGTTAAAAAAGTTAACGGGTTGACCGACCCTACAATAAAGGTAACCGCCTACATTATGGTGTCTGGAGTGCAAAAGTGAACTGATGACACATCGGCCCATACCATCAGAAGAGAAAATGGTTTTGGATACCGGCTACCACACTGATAGGCTGTCGGTAGGAGCTTACATCACTGAGGTTGGCGACGGCATTTATGGTGTCATAGCGAGCGTTGTCGTAGAAAGTCTTGTAAGGATTGTACAGGTGGCCCTGGCAGTCCTGGGCGTGCTGCAGCTCCCGCTGGAGCTCCGTCATGCTTTCTTCCGATACTTTGAAATATTGCTGGCAAAA
>LQNS02278096.1:29694308-29704448 GCA_001587735.2 Parhyale hawaiensis | reverse complement strand
TGTGTCAGCTAGCCACAGTGACCTTTGTAACACTTCGTACCGTTTACTATTTATGGAAATTCAAAGTGACAATTTAAGCTGACCTCGTATTATTCATTGCTCCTTAGTGTTGTGCTGAGCCAGTATGGCTGAACGCTCCAAGCACAATGTAAGGGCAAAACAGCCCTTACACATCCCATCAGCAAAAATGACTTCTCCATCATTGACTTTTCTAATCCCATAAAGCTCATAACACTGGAATCCCTTTATTTCCATAGAACAAGACCTAGCCTCAACATTATGACCTCTGCTGCACCTCTTCACTATCCTCGGCTAAACAGCTCCACGTCTATCGACTGTACAGGAGCTGACACCCGGCCCCATCTCACAGCTCTGTACATTCGCTCTTTAGACTATAGCCCATTACCGACATTTTTTCCTCCGACTGTACACATTTTTTATCTCTCCTAGAATCACCATCACTATATATCCAACAAAACCTAGCCTCAGTATAATGACTTTAGCTGTACCACTCGTCACAACCCATAACTGACACTTTTTCCTTCGACTGCACTTGCCCGTTTTCTTCCGCTGATCTTGCCGTCCAACGCTTATATAAGACCTACATAGCGCACCATGGTCATTAGCACTTTAGGTCCCACCCTATTCACACATCACAAAACTTAGGTCATCTATCATAAAATTTTGTTAGGCATCCTTCACAGTACTTACTCTAAGTATAGAGTGATCTTTGTCTGTAGATTCTGCCAATATACGGAAGCTTGCGGCTCGCACGTCCGATCATTTTGCATCATCAGCAATTTGCAATTGTTCAGATCTTTGGCTCCTACTGAATCACTTAGGCTCCTAGAATCACTTTATATCTTTCGACAAAAACACATTCTAAAGAACCAAAATAATGGCCATCCGATTTTTAATGATAATCACTAGTGTGTTTTATTTATTTTTATTCAGCTAACACTAAGAATGACCGTCGTGTGTTTATATTTTTATTTATCTGTAATATAATAAAGACCGATGGTGTATTTATTTGTTTATCTGTCCATTTCTGTCACGGGAATTAGCCCAGGTTGGAGGCCCTGGTCGTCCTCTCAAGCGCCATAGAAAACTAATAGGTAGAAAATAAGCCAGGTTGCAAAAGATGGCAAGCGTATCTTAATCAGGGACAGTTGATATTCCAAAATGAAGATATCGCAGGCTTAGTCTGATTCGTACGAGTATTATCTTCTCCATACATCGAATCTATGGCTAAGTATCGGGCGCCCTCAAGACCATTAAATGCACTTCTTTCATTGCCAAAGATGAAATCTCAGCATTAAAGATATCTAAAGCTTCCATTGGCACTCTCATGCATCTTAATTCTTAGTTTCTTCCCACAGATGATTTTGTTGAATCAGTTATTCTTCCAACTTTAATTCAATGGTTGGTCCACGAAACAATTTTGGCTAAGCAAAAGAGCCTTGGACCTATATAGGACATCCTACGTATATATCTGTGATGCCAAATCGAATCAAACACTTTGAGTTTAGTTGAAGTACCTGCAAAAGTATTTGATTTTGGTCTATGTTAAAGAAAGAAACAAAGTGTGTCGATGCCCAATAATTGTGAAGTCGAGCATGATCGTTAAAGTTGGCAATTGTATGAAGGAAAGCATGATTAATGAAGAAGGCGCAACACAAATTCTTCGCTGTCATTCTTGACAGCGCGGGCACTCTAGTTTGTTTATATGATCCGTGTCACCAAGGAGGTTCTAATAGAGGAATGCACCCTCTCTATTTACCCTACGGGAGCGTTTCGAGTAAACTTTTCCCATGAACTGGCCGACTGTCATATCCAATCGGAGAGCGGCATAGCCTCAGGCAGCCTGTATAGGAAGGAGACCTGAGCTCAATTTTTATAGCCATTAACTATCGACGAAATTCCGAGCGGATGGAAGTATGTAGAGGAAACTTGTATCCTGTATACCAACTTATGATGAAAGTAACAGGGTGAGCACTGGGATGTAAATCTTCAGACACGATTATCTTGCAAAAATATTGAAGATCTGCCTGTCTGTATCTTCCTTAATTACATGTGCTGACCACTGCCTTCCTGCCATTGCATGAGAGCACTTCAGCAAGTTCATGGACTTCAAACGCCAATTATTCTGGTCGCGTGACAAGCCATGTGTGTACTCGCCAAGAGGGGGCTTTGGCTTCCTCCTCCCATTAGAAGCTCCTCTCTTGTCACGCTCTTAGGAATTGACAAGAAAAAATTCTTTTATTCTCCAACGTTGAAGTTCACTCAATGCAGGTACTAAACAGCTTCTGTAAGCACTCAGTTGCATCGTCGTTCGTACTCTTTTCTGAGGTTTCGTTCATTCAAACTTCAGCTGCCCTGAATTTACGCTGATGCTCTTATCCTTATATAATGAAATGCTTGAGGTGTCATATATATATTACGTGTCCGCTCTTAAGGAAATTGACCGACGAAAAATAGGCCAGAATGCAAGTTTCGTAGCCAACGCTGACGAGGTTGCAGAAGGCTAAAGTTGAATCCTTATCCCTTCATTATCTGAATGCATTCCTTGCCAGCTTGGAAATTTTGGTGATCCTGTTCCCTTCTGATGCATTTCAGTAGGCAATACCTAAACCATATTGCAAAACAAGGCTAAATTTGGAATACGGTACTTATCTATAATATTAATAGCGTTGTTCCTCCGTCAGTTCGTGTGTTACGCTCTTCAATAATACGCTCTTCAATAATATTCTTCAAATATAGTAATTCTCAAGCCCGACAAGGGAAACGGCATAGTTCTTCTCGACCGCAAGGATTACATCAGTAAGGTGGAAGATATTTTGGATGATACCTCAAAGTTTAAAGTAATGACGGACGACTGGTTCAAAATTATAATCAAGCAAGAGGATAAAATAAAAAGGTAGGTAGGTACGCACTAGTTACCGTATTAATATACTGTATTAACTAGCTGTACCCGTGCAAATTCCACGGTTAGTTAATATTTTCACTTACCTTAATTACCCTGAGGTAGCACCCATATCTAAACCACCCCGTCTGAACTAACGTCTTCCTCTTAACCCAGGCTATCCTCATGCAGTCCGTCTACCTTACGTCTCGATCAACTTTTCTTAGTATTTCGATTTCATCCCTGAATCACGCAATTGTTGAGTCACCAACGAATTTGCACTTGTGTTTTGATAAAGACCTAGAAACACGACGGTACATCTACTATATAATAATTCACGTCGTGTTTTTATTTATTTATTTATTTATTTATTTATTTATTTATTTATTTATTTATTTATTTATTTATATATTTATANAACTGTACGCCGACGACAAGATTTCGCCTCCCTTCGCAAAAAGTGTCTTCATCAGCCTCCTGGAATTTGCCGTGAAAAATATTTCCTTCATATTTAATGGAAAACTATACACTCAATTAGATGGGGTGGCTATGGGGAGCTCTTCAATAATGTAACATTAAGAATGACCGTCGTGTTTTTATACATTTAAATTTTCATTTATTTATCTATTTATAGGTTTCGTGTCACGCTGTTAACGAAATATATAGGAAAAATTAGCTCTGACCTTCCTCGTTTCATCAGTGTATTCATCTGCTTGAAGACTGTGGTCATCCTGCCAAGCTTCATGAAAAACTGATAGGCAGAAAATATGCCAGGTTGCAGATCATGGCCCTCGAACCGTATGTCTGATTCCGGTCTTTCTTTTACAGTGTTGTAGTTCACTCTCTGTAGATGCATACAGCTTCTCTGAATAATCTCTTCCATCGTGTTGTGTACTCTCATCTGAGATTTCCTTCATTCAAACTTCAGCTGATACAATTATTATATTATTTTGGTAATTATCGAGGCGACTGGTAAGATATTCTTGAGCGGTCAGTAGGCGCGTAAAGACCACGATGATTTTTCTGCAGCAAATTATTGTCTCCACATCTTGGGTCCTTCTGTCAATAGAGCAAGTCATCTCTTGAGGAAAAATTTTCAGAGTCCGAGTTAGGCTATATGCCACCCTCGACTATCTTGGATACAGAGCTCCGTATTTATTAGAAGTAATATTAACTTCGTGCAAAAAACATCGCTTTTTTGCCTATCACCAAAAGAAAGCTTGGTTTTGTTCAGCCTTGCACGCTTATCTGTACGGTTCCCTAATACAAGTTGGCAGTTCAGCATCTTACACACGGAAGTTAATACGAGCCTTACATGTATAGAATAGTTGGTAACCTGAGAAATCATGAAGAACATGTCCCGTCAAAACGCGGCACTACCCAGACAGGGAGCTCCCTTCGATATATCTAGGCTCTACCTTAATATCATTGCGATGATGCTACAGGCAACACAAGACGGGTCTTCACAAATTCTTCACTGTCATTATCGACATAGCGGGTACTCTAGTAGATAGAAAAAAATTGGAGCGAAAAGTTTTAAAGCTCAGCAGTTGTCATCTGTTAAATAGTTTGAAAGAAAGTCGGTAAAATATTCAAAATAATGTGAATCAGGCAGCATTATGACGCTAACGTAGGTATCTATAATACGGCGGGGATCATCAATCGGATGCAACAGGGCAAGGTTTTTCTAATAATTATTTTTATGCACTCAGTGAGCTTAGCTTTTATAGAGAGGAGGGAGCCAGGAGTCTCGTCCATGAAGCTCAAGACACTTTTATGACTGTCAGCCAGTCGCATACGCACCAATCGCATATCAGTAAAAAGCCTCTTATGGCTGCAGCCATTCGCGTTTGCAACAATCGCATATCAGTAACTCGGTTTGTCAGCTGCTCCCCCGTGAAACTCACTGCTCTCCCATCACTTCCACCAATGAAATTCATGAACGCGTCTCACAGCCACAAGAGATTTGGTTGAATCACTGGCGAATCTGTGAATGGGCCGCAAGGCTCCCTCCTCTATAGAAGCTCCTTCATGCACCTGAGCTGTTCTGTTTCAGTGCGTTAGAATCTTTTTCATTGTTGGCCGTTACCGGGTGAATTCCGCTAGAATAGTGCAATGTCTGAGCAAATACAATGCCAGCTTAAGGACAGAAGATTACCATATTGCGAGTGAAGATCTTGACCGAATCTGCTTCCTTTTGTTACCTAGCTATGGCAATAACCAAAGCAGAAAAATGATGGGCAATTGATCAGTACCAGCGGGTCCCGAAATAGTGAGAAAAATCGAATACACAGAGAAAAAATTGAAAAGCGTAGGAAAAGAAAAGACTAAATAACCTCTAAACTGTGGAAACAGAGCTTGGAAAAGGTGTTCAAATACATTGGGGAACAATACAAGAAGTAGCGTCATGTTTTTGTCTTTATCAAGACACTAGTGCGAATTCTTGGCTGACAGAATAATTTCGTGATTAATATTAGTGGTGAATTAAAAATATGTACTACGAAACGTTAAGCGAGATGTAAGGCAGACGGAATGCGAAACAAAAGACAGGAATAAGAGACGGACGTCAGCTCAGACGGGTTGGGTAAAGTTAGATGCACTACCTCAAGTTAAACTATGGTAAGTGAAAACATTTACCAACTGTACAATATTCACGGGTCGTGTAGAGGACAGAGGCCTAAATAGGAGGACAACTATCTCAATAGGAGGTTAACTACTCCTTTGGAGGACAACTACCCACTGGGAGAACAACTACCCCTAGTAGGACAACTACCCCTGGGAAGTTTCAACTACCCCCACGAGGACAACTACCTACTGGGAGGGCAACTACCGATTTGCACTAATAAACATGATAAAATTAGATGCGCAAGTAACTACATTAAAATCCAGTAACAAGCATACCGGTACCAGAAATTTTCCAAACACTTGAAATAAAGTTAGTAAACCGTAATTTTTTTACGGGTCCAGCTAGTCGTAATTAACTTTGAATGAAGTTCTTGCTCTTCTAGCTTCTCTTGCTGTTCCCGTGGAGTCTGATATTCATTAGGCTACTCTTTCTTTACATCGAAATTATATTTACCTTCGCCTAGGAGGTTATGTTTTCGTCGGGTTTGTCTGTCTGTCTATCTTTCTGTCTGTCACCAAGCTAACTGAAAAAGTGATGGACGGATTTTGACGAAATATACAGGTATTGTTAGGTATGTTAATAGAAATAGATGATTAACTTTTAGTGAAGATCCGTCCATCCGTTTGTTTGTTTGTCTGCCTCATTTTTCTCAAGGCCATAACTCAAAATGTTATGGATTTTAATGAAATTTACGTGACTTATTAGGTATATCACAAGGAGTAATTGACCAATTTTTTATGATCTATTTTTCATTCGTTCGTATGTTTGTTACTGTGTTGGATTTTATGTTTGTTAGCGCAATAACTCAAAAAGATTTAAGTGAATCTTTATAAAACTTACAAGAATTTTTAGTTAGTAACGTTAAAAGATATAAATGATTGAGTTTTGGTGCAGATCGACCGATTCGTTTCTATGTTAGAGTTGTGGTTGACATAATGTTTGTTACACTATGATTCTAAAAATTTTGAATGGATCTTTATTAAATTTACAGGAGTTTTTAATAATGTTAGAAGGCAAAATGGTTAAACTTTGGTGCAGATCAGTTGATTCGTTTCTATGTTTGAGTTGTGGTTGTCATAAAGTTCATTACGCAATAACTCACAAAGTTTTGAATGGATCTTCATGAAATTTGCAGGAGTTGTTAGTATTGTTAAAAGATATAAATCACTGAATTTTGGTGCAGATCGGTTGGTTCGTTTGTGTGTCTGACATATGTTTGTCATATGTTTGTTAGCAGCATAACTCAAGCATTTATGGAAGGATCTTCAAAAAACATTGCAAAAACTATTAATACTATTAAAAGGCACAAATGATTAGATTTTGGAGTTGATGCAAAAGAAATCATGGTTTCAGAGTCAATTTGACTTTTTTGTTACCGTTGCCGTACTTGTCGGAGGTATGCGCTCTCAGAGTGCTCTAGTTTCTCTTGGTTTACGATGTACACAGTTAGTAGAAAATCAGAGAAGCGTAGAGGAATCGATTGTTTCCGGTGTAGTAGACGTAGCAACTCTTTGTTCCAATTTCTTGAGAACGAAAATATTGTTCTGCTGAAACTTTCTCCCTGTGTATGCCGGATACGCAGCAGAAATGAAATTCAGTAATGTTTCAGCGTCTACGAATACACTTAATTACCTCCGCCAAGGATGTTATGTTTTCGCCAGGTTTGTCTCTTTGTTTGTCTGTCTGTCCGTCACCAAGATAGGTCAAAAAGTTATGGACGGATTTTGACGAAATTTACAGGGATTGTTTGGCGTGAAGAAAAGACGATGAAGAAGATCTACTTTGAAAAGATCTTGAAAAAGATTGCAAAAACTGTTAATATTATCAAAAGGCACAAATATTACATTGTGGAGTTGATACAGAAGAAATCATGGTTTCAGAGCCAATTTGAATTTTTCGTTGCCGTTGTCTTACTTGGCGGAGGTAGTTGCTCTCGAGGTTCTCTACTTCTGCTTGTTTTTTGCATTTCATCTAAGGGAAGGAGGGTGCTGAAGACAAAATGAAGTGTACTGCTCAGAAGAATGCACGCATCTCTTAAGATAATATGAGTTGGCCGTCGTAGTGTTTTCCTCCATATACATATTTAAGTAAGGAAAGTACAATCAATGAAGAAATGTAATCACAAATTCCTTGTGGACACACAAATTTCTTGTGATGAAAAAGAAGCAAGGCATAGAAGAGAAGATTCTGCACCGGTCTATATCAAACAAATATATAGATTATTGCGTGAATTAATTTTTTCACACCCCGGGTCCACTAATGTTCCTTAGTGTAAATCTGTGCCGTACTCCCTACTAGCTCTAAATTTCACTTGTTTCGTAGTACATTTTCAGAGGCACTGAAGATAGATGGAGACCTGAAACCGTTACAGAATTTAGTATCACCATGGGTATTTGTTATATCAATTGGTTTTTTCTGGATATAAGTGGAGAAAAAAATACTGTTATTAGCAACAATTCTGGGTATAATTTCCTGTACAATTTATACGTTGGTCTTACAGTAATTTAAATTGAGTAATTTTAGCTGCGTGCCGTTGTTAGCAGTAGACCCGACGGCTTCACAATAGTGCTAATGAGATTACGCCAGTCGAGCGCCGAAGCCAATTATTACAGTGCACCCGTTGGTATGACAGTACAGTATTGTAAATTTATTTGTCCAGATGCACAGCGCCGCAATTACAGTACCACCAGTTTACATCTAGTAAAGTTGCCGTTCAATGTGAACAAATGGTTCAATCAAACATATATGGTTGTGTGGACCAATTACGAAACTTCTTCCTACTAAAGCCAAAATAACTAGCTCTGCTTGCCAAGAAAATTTATTTTAAATACTTCAAATTTATATATTTGGTAGAGAAACTGCAAGAAAACAGTTCTCAACTCCTAGTACTCAATTTAGTACACGGTACTTCTTTCCTTTGTCCCTACAGACATACGTGTGTACTTTTTTTTTATCCATAGGGCTGCATTCGATAAAGATTTCTCTCTGAGTGTACCGTTGCTTAAAAAAAATTCAGAACTGATTAGATCAGCTCTCTGCCTAACTAACCTAACCCTATGGCCCATCATATGCCCTCTAGTTATTACCTTCGCCAAGGAGGTTATGTTTTCGTGGTGTTTATCTGTCTGTATGCGTGTGTGTTTGTCTGTCTGTCACCAAGATAACTCGAAAAGTTATGAGCCGATTTGGATGAAATTCACAGGGATTGTTAGATATGTTAGGAGGACCAGATGATTAACTTTTGGTGAAGATGTGTTTATCCGTTTGTTTGTCTGCCTCATTTTTCTCAATGCCATAACTCAAAAGTTATGAATGGATTTTGTTGAAATTAACATGAGTTGTTAGGTATATAAGAAAAAGGAAATGACCAAATTTTAGTAATCATCCATTTGTTCCTCGTTCGTTTGTCACTGTTTTCAATTTTATGCTTGTTAGCACAATAACTCAACAAATAATGGATGGATCCTTATGAAATTTAAAGAGTATGTTAGTACTGTTAAAAGAAATAAATGATTGAATTTCGGTGCAGATCGGTATGTTCATTTGCATGTTTGTCTCATGTTTGTCATAACGTTTGTTAACAGTATATCAAAAGGCGCAAATGATTAAATTTTGGAGTCCATATAAAGAAAATTATGGTTTCAGAGCCAGTTTAAATTTTTTGTTACCGTTGCCCAACTTGGCGGAGGTATGCGCTCTCAGAGTGCTCTAGTTATCATTACAACTTCACGCTCGAGCCACCACAGACAGGCAGCACAACCCAAATGAAGCCCTTTGCCACACCGGGTAGCCCGAAACCCTGCTATAGAAAATCAAACAAAAAAAAACATTAACAGCTGACTTGACCGCTTGCAGGCCAACACGACCGAAAGCCCATGCCGGCCATAAATTCCAAACCTCAACAGACCACGGCATAAAACACCGACTGAACTGACTAGTTCGGCATCTAACATTCTCCTACGTGAAAGAGTGTGCGTCAACCGCAGCTCGTGTAGTCCTCCTACGGACCTTTGCGGCAAAGACAAGAATACAGGTCGAGTCTAAAGTTCCAGAGATGTTGCCCAATATAATCATGAACTCATCTTAACTCGGTTTCGTCACGCTAATCAACGGCACCTGATCCCTTACCACATTCTGCTGCACGTCAGTATCGTACACGCCCGTCAGGTCCTGGAATGCTTCTCTCTGAAATGCAAAGCAATGATTGCTTAGGAAGTAGGTCATTTTCGGTGCTATTAAGATCAAGCTCAGTTTAAGCTTGCATAGTCCATCACTGCGGAGTTAAAAAAAAAAAACTAACGACCATGCAGAGGCTTAAGTAATGAGATCATCCGTCTTCGTATAGTAACACTGCTCTCGGCAAGAGCAAATGTGGAAGAAGAGAAAAGAACAGCGAAACGACTGTCGGCAAACATAAAAAAATGGTAGGTAGCAAAATGGGCACGGATAATGCATATGGTGCAAGGGAGCAGCCGTCTGCCAAAAATCGAACGAGCAGTAAGAAACATAATTTAGTGCACAGACAACAAGTAAAGCAATTTGGGCATACAAAGAAACTTATCTCGCTTATCTAACCCCAATCCTGATAACTAAACTAAAGATGTTAGCTAAC
>LQNS02278096.1:29669195-29682869 GCA_001587735.2 Parhyale hawaiensis | reverse complement strand
CCCCCCCCCAATTGCTCCCGAGACCCTCTTCTCAAACATATGTAATGATATTCAATTCCTAAAGCCGTGACCTCAGGAAGGTAAGGCCGTCACTAGCACGGCTTTGGCTCCTTTTCTAAGCATCTCATATTATAAGGAACTGATTTTTTTCTCCGCACTTGTGGTGTTTGATCACTTTTAATAACATAGTAAACAGTTTGACTGGTAAGTTTAAATGAAACTGGTTCAGTATCAGCAATTCGTGTAATTAGTAAGGGTTCCTCAGTGGACGCTTTGGCTTAAGGTCACGGCAATGGGGCTCTTTCCCCTATGTATGTATTCAAGTATCGTCGAAATTAAAAATTGCCCGCGCAATGAATCAGTTGCTCTACAAATCATTATGGTCAGTTACCTAAATTTTTGAAAAAAAAAATAATAATAATAAAATTTATGAAATTATCGCCGGTGTGAAGTTTCTATCCGGCGTTGGGAAAGAGCTCAACGTTTGAGAACAGAAAGACGAAAAAAGAGAAATAACAGAATGTAACATCATCACGTGTAAGAATATATAAGGTAGCAACGTAGGCACGAAAGACCAACGTCCCGAAGGCCTAGCTAAGGCCTTGTTCGCACTTGGGATAGTATTAAGTCAAGTGGTAAGTAGTCAAGTGCCGAACAGTAAGATTTTAGTCAAGTTGTTTAGTCAGTTACTAATATACTGGACTAAATTCTCAAGTCATTTCGTTCTATATTTCAGGGAAGTCAGCAAGGAGTAGCCCCTCATTAGGGAGTGGCCTGCAATGCACTGTACACACTTCAAATATGTTATAGTGTCAATGAGTTTTGGTAAGTTCTTGGTCAAGTGACAAGTAGCAACTTACCACTTGACTAAATACTATCCCAAGTGCGAAAAAGGATTAATTGAACCTTTTGGTTCCGTGAGGTATGAGTGAATAGGTACAGCAGATCAAGAATAAAAAGGGAGTAGCAAGTAATCAAGTGAGGTATGGGGGAAGAAAAGAATAAAAAATGTTCAGTTGAAGGATGAAAATGGAAGGAAGCAACAAAAAACACGAATGAAAGATGTCCCAAAGGCCTTCTTAAATTTAAAGTAACCTATAAGGTTCCAAGGGGCTCTACTTCCCCTAAGACAAAATGAAAGAGCAAAACTAATCGAACTCTATGGCCTACGACGCATCCTATATACCCTTGCAGGGGAGTAACCTGCAAACTGGTTACTTATTAACTTTACTACTTTCTCGGTGATTCAAACAGAGTAGGCGCACTTGCCTGTGTACCACGTCAGTTATCATTACTGCTTTTCTACTGCACAGATACATACAGTGAAGACTAAAATTACACACTATGGTGTTTCATTTACAGTACATATAAATAGATGCCGTCCGCATCAAGAAAGAGAGTAGCAAAATAATCTTCGTACCATTACGATAGCATGAAAATAAAAGCTTTTTTCTTCACGTAAGTCATAGATAATACCGTTATTGATATTTTCATTCCCGCCCACCTGATCCTTACAAGTAACATTATACAATTATCCAGGCGCCAAATCCACTACACGCTTGGAATATGATCTATATCGTGGTATATATTGCAATGCATGAACCAGCGATCATAATAAACGTTGAGGTGCCTACTACGGCCTATTTTCAGCCATTAAGATGCTTTTAGGATTTAACAGTGAAGGGAAATTCACTACACTGGCGCTGTAGACAAAACTTACCAGCCAGTAGTAACACAATTAAGGCCTTCATGGTGACGTGGTTCTCACTCCTGTGGAACCTGCAACAAATGAATCAACTATTGAAAAATACTGTAGCTATTACTGCACGTGCGTAACACTTTTCACGAGCAAAGCCCGCATCAAAAGTACAGAGATTCTCTTATATATAGATATATAGCGGAATTCAGTAAAAAAAAATACTGGATATGCGTCTTGTTTAAAATATTTAGGGGATTGTATCAGTCTTTCAAAAACCTAATGTACAGTTAGCTAATTTAATATTAAGAGCCAAAGCTACGTGTCTTATATAAAATGTTTGTCTCCCGCAGTAAGTTACGTCAGAGAGCAAAGTTTTGTTCATTGAATGTTTACGCTAGTGAGATGTGAAAATAAATTTATAATTTGCTCCGTGTGCGTTTCCCGCCGTAAGTCGGGTCAGAGACACAATATTGCTCGTGGAATGTTGGAATTAGTCACTTATACAAACAAATTGGTAATTTGCTCAACACGTTAATTGCTCTTTAAAAGTTCTACAGAAGCTAAACTTTCCTATGCTTCATGGATGAGATCAGTGGAAGGCGCGGCCCGACACCGGGAGGGCTATCAGTGTGGTTTTCTTAAACTTTAAAGCCGTGCGACAAATTCGCTGATTTCGAACAAACAAAATTGTCGGATCGTCAAGCTTGGCACATTTCAATGCACACGTAAGGGGAAATAAATTTCTTGCAGTAGCAATGTCCTAGGGTAAAGTTTTTGGAAGTTTCATGAAAAGGATATTGTAAGTGCTAATTGAATAAATTTTATTGCTTGTTCACACGCTTGTTTTATTCACCGTGCATAGTACTCAGCAACTACATGTTTTGTACTCGCTTGTATTTTGTTAACAAAACTTTGAGATGTATGTTTCTCGCGGCTATCATCCTTGTAGTCTGGGGACAAATGCATTTTATACCTTTGAACTCGCAGTTATAATCGCTACCCGTTAACGCAAATTTTGACGACAAACGGAGGCGTCTCCTACCTCAGTAGTGAACAGATATCAAGGAAAACTGGACCGTAAGTTGCACTGAATTGCTCGGAAGCTGCGAAGAAGATTGGCTTAGACGCATCCTGCTGAACTCAATCTTAAGGCATATTTTTCACCGAGTTTGGTAGAGCATTTGTTGGCGAAATGGCACTCTTGGCAATTTTTACTTCTCGTCTGCACTGGGCTTTAGAGTGGTTCTTCCTAGGGCGAGTTCATAAGTCATCATATTAACGCGTTCCCTCATCCACTCGTGCAAAGGTTTTGTAGCGTCGTTGTCGTCACAATTTTCAGTACGCCACAAAGAGTTATTTAATTATAATGTTGATAGTCAAGTCAGTTTCCACTGCGTGTGTCACTAAGCAAGTTACAGATGCACGCTTCTTCAAATTTGGAGCGAAAACAAACCCACAAAACAGTGCACTATTCTACCATTTCTATAGGCGCACTAACGTATTCGGACTAGTGGATGGGCGAATGCGTTGGCATGAGTGACGTGTGAACTCGGCCTTACCCTAGTCCTAAAATAGACTGGTTTCTCCATCCTGTTGCTAATGAGCTATTATCTTTTAAATCGTTCCAATGCCCATACCAGCATCTGTAAAAAAAATTCCAAGTAGAGTAACCATTTAGGTGAAACCCTATAGAGAATCCTCAATGGAATGGTGAAACGTTTAGTCTAGTAGTGTTGACATATTACCATTGAAACAAAATTTAGTTAAGAAACTTATCTTACAAAGATGTTTGCACTGTACAAACATTTCTGAACATCGTTATTTATTTTACAGATTAAGTAGGCATTGATTCAGAAGAACATCATCAGAGCTGCTATGAGGGACTTAATTATGGGAGGGGGCAGGCTCTGTACTGTACATATATCAATCAAATCGTAACATGATAATCATTTCACTGTTAAATAAGAAGCACCACGCAAAAATATCCTCAACTAGTGTCTCTGAAGAACACTATTTTTATCATATCTGCAGTCCGCAAGCATCCCAGCACAACAACAGGATACTGCACTCGACATATGCACATGATGACCTTGGCCATGACTAGAACAAGGTAAGCTGGCAGCAGGCTGGCAGCAGGCATTCAAGATCAATCTCCTCTGGCAATCATGCCTATTAACTTTCGATATGCTGAGTACACCTCCGCCTCTCTAGCTTATTCCTTAGTTTTTCAAAGAGTCAACATTGTAGCAGCCACAGGCAAATCGATCCCAACTCTCAACCGGTGAATGAATACAATGAAAACTAGAACACCTGGTGGCGTAAGACCATCACCCGCGGCAGGAGCAAATTTCATCGCCGTTGTTTTTGATGGCCAGCTAATCCTAGTGTTTTGGGTGGATCACATCAAGGACAGCCCCCAGACTCCCTGTAAAAAATCATGAGCATAGCCCAGTTCTTGTTTTTGGGTGGAGAGCACATTTCACTGCGGTCATTATTTATGCCATATAATTCTAGTTTTTTAGCATGGGGTCCCATCGAGGGCAACCCACCAGACTCATTGAAAGAATTATGAAAATTGCTCAACTCCTTCGATCACTTACTGGGTGTACAGACAAACAAACAAACAATCTAACGGACAAACAAACATTATATTCATATAAATCTACAACGAAAATATTATCACCGCGCTTGGCTTCGCTCGTGGTTGATAATGAATTCACTACCGCGATGTGCACTTAAAAATACATTAAACGTATTCTTTACACACTAAATGCATCGTTAAAATTCAATAAATGCAATTATATGTGAAATACTGATAACATTTTGGAAATATATTTTCATACAAAATATCGTACATCGAATGTATGCAAACACTTTAGTTAAGAACATTTGATTGTTTGTTTTTAAACACCAAAATGCAAAAATCTGGCCTTTTTTACTGGGCTTGTGGACTATTGTGATAGAAAGTGTACTATATGGAAAACAATTATCTTTCATCGCTCTTTCTATTTTATTTTTCATTCTGACCGAATTATATACCATTCAGTTTGCATAAAAAGGTTTAACGTTATATGTAAACATGTTTACATAAACTTTAAATCCTACATTTACAATGAACACTTTGTGTCCTAGCTGTAGACATTAGTGCAAGATGAAGGCCCTCAGCCTCGGGTATGTATAATACTTGTACGCATAAGAGCCGTTTACCAGCAAATCAATAACATATAGCTCATGCACAGTGCGCAACAAAAATATATGAAGTGCTATGAACTTTATTTACGACAGTGTATTTAAATACCATATACGTAAATACCAACAATGCATTTAAAAACAGTATTTAATAACAACTTTAGGATTGTATTTGCAAATACAGTATATACATTTTCAAATTCTCAAATGTTCAAGAATAAGTGTTTAAATACTGTCCGGCACTGCTCACTACCCTAGCTACGTGTGTAGCGTTGCATATAATTACAAGGAACTGAAGTTAGATATCCACTCCAATTACTTTCTACGACTGCTTCATAAATCAACAGATGCAGCAGTTAGGCTCAAACAAGCATTCCAAAATAATTGTGTACTAAACTATGCGCATGGGATAGGTGTTGGTAACAAAAGAAATTTTTTGGATATTCACAAAGTTCCACCAATCAGTTTTCAACCTATTTACAAAAAGAAAAACACAGACACAAGCTTCTACTGGCACTGCAACAGTGGATGTTCCGAAAGATACATATAGAACAGGCAGAATTAAGGTGCTGATTCGCTGCATGTTTAAAATCTCCGCTAACTGGGACATGTTTCACGCAGGTGTACGTAACTTGAAGTAATATTTAGTTAATATTGAAAATCACAATCAAGTTTTCTACACAATTCTAAGGAAAACCACGGGCAGGGCCTACCACTAGAAGAAGCATCACTTATCGTAAATCACCGGCAATCACCAAACTCTCAATTTTCACTGGTATATGGAAGACGCTACAGCTAATTGGGGTGGGGGGGGGGGGGCACAGCCTCAAAGTCCAGCAGAGACTGATAAAACCAACTAGCAGCTCGGATTGACTGCAGCTTGTCTAACCTGGCCAATCACACGTCAGGACTATAGAGGCTGCGCCGCTTGCCACACACCGAGGTCATGTTGAGCCCCGTCCAGACTACCGCTCATAAGTGCGAAAAACGCCTGTGCGATTTCGAAGAAGGCAGCGAAAATCTCGCAGCAGCGTCCACACTGTCGCACGGTGCATTGTAGCGACGCATGAGTATTGAGCACAGATGAGCAACAAAACTTTGGTGCTCACGCTCCTTGGTCCAAAGAAGCTGCAGTTTTTGCCACTAATAACGGTATTATTTTATTTACACTTACACATGATTTTCATGATTTTTATTGTGTTCAGTAAGT
Organism: Parhyale hawaiensis; assembly: GCA_001587735.2. Lineage (NCBI taxonomy): Eukaryota > Metazoa > Arthropoda > Malacostraca > Amphipoda > Hyalidae > Parhyale > Parhyale hawaiensis. The sequence continues at coordinate 29,676,771 of LQNS02278096.1, read as the reverse complement.
AAATTGGGTCAATTTAAGACAATTTACATGAATAACGTTTTTGTCGCAAATGCTTAGTTTTCGAGATATATGACTTTGAAGTTCCCATTGTTCTTCTATGGGAGAAAATGCCGAGCGATCCCATACAAGCGAAATAAGGGTTGCGTTAGGCAAGGTGGGGTTAGGTAAGGTAGGGTTAGGTTAGGTTAGGTAAGGTTATTTATTTCAAGGCGTGATAAAGTCAATAAAAAGTCATTTACCTCCATGAGGTAAATGACTTTTTATTGACTTTATCACGCCTTGAAATAAAGAATTTTAGAGTAGTTGAGAAATTAGAAAAGAAGTTAGGTAAGGTTAGGTAAGATTAGGTAAGATCAGGTAAGGTTAGGTAAAGTAAGGTTAGGTAAGCTTAGGTTAAGTAAGGTTAGCTCAGGCAAGGTTAGGTTTGGTTAGGTTCCTTTTAGGTCGTTAGTAAGCCTGTGATGACATTGGCTATTTTCTCCCATATGAAAACAATGGAAACTTTAAAGTCTAATATCTCAAGAACTAAGCATTTGCGACGAATGTCATTCTTGTGAATTATCTTAAATTGACCCAATTTACATATTCAAAGCAACAAAAAAAAAAAAAAAAGTGTGTAAGTGAAAGTAAAAATTTACCATAACAACTTAGTTTACTTCTCGTATTGACACAACTATGAATAAGCTATGATTGTAAATGCAGATACTACTTTTATGCGTTCTTCAGCAAACTGTCAACTGAGCTTGGGTTGGCATTTTCACAGTTTTTTTTTACCAACCACTCGGTATTATTTTCGAGGATGTCAAGTAAGTAAATTTTTAGGTGGGGTTCCGCGAAAATTTATGTTCTCCATACTACGTAGTGAAGAGTGTTCGGAGATTTTGTTTTGTCTCTGAAATACAACTGTGTACCCACAAACCGTCGATAAAATGTTTACCGTCAACTCAGTTTTCGTCACAAGTGTCACTAGTGCAATGAATTTTCATATTTCTCGTCAAATTTGCAGTAAATTAGAATTCAGAGAAGCTCAAGACTTTTAAAATGTCTATAAAGAAGCAAGAAAACCTCATGTAACGAGTAATTGATTAGATTTGCGCGAGAGAAACACAATGCTTCAGGAGGAACCTGTTCAGCCGGGCTGTTCTAGTCGTAACAGAAATCGCGCGAAAAATTAATATCCAGCAAGTTGGACGGACGCGAAAACGCTCAAAGCTGCGATTTGACGACGACAATTCGCAGCAATCAGCGAAATTGCCATAGTGTGAACAGATTTTATCGGTAGTCTGGACGGGGCTTTAGGACCATCCAAAGCCCCGTCACACTTGACCACCGGTAATTTCTACTTTTCAACATGGAAGGAGCTTTAGCATCGTCGCCATCACCCATGTACCATTGCCGCTTCACGATGATGACAATAGTAGCATTCGGAACGTTGACATAAATATCGGTGAACTATTACGCAGCACTATAGCAACGAGGATTGTTTCACAGGTTTTTCAGGGTTTTAAAAATAAATGTATTGCAAAACAACGAGATTTTTATTGCCTTCAATAATACTATACTTCGTAGGTACCTACTGTACATGTTGTATAATGTATCACTAATTCTAGGAGGCAGCTCTTTTCGTGGACATGTTTTTTCTTTGCAATATGACGATATTTATTATTGCGAAGTTTGCACTTAACTTTCTCAAGTTTCTTAACATTCTTTTTCCTTGTTATCAGTTAAGAAACCTAATGATTCACCCATACTACATTGTAAAATATCTCCTCTGCGGGTTTTGGCAATATTTGCTAGCATCAGGACTTAATGAAACCTATTTGTTTATACTGATATTGGAAAGACTAAAGCGTATGAAAGCGTGTGCGCCTCCCGCCCATCGGTTGCGTAGAAGTGCGCTCAGATAAAGGAAGTGGGGTCTATTTTTCCTTTACTTCCAGTGTGAGGTTGTGGCAATATAGCCAGGGTAAATAAGAAGTTACTGAGTGCTTCTGAAGTCTGTATACATATATATGTATAGGCATATTGTTTAACTGTACAGTTTTGTTAAAAAGTTGTCGGAAGGGGTTTGATCCAGTTGATTAGTTGTAAATCTTTGGATGACGCTTCAGGATGAGAAGGGCTTCTACAATCTGTCAGCGATTGGGATCGGTGGTTCTGAGCAAGACTAGCGTTTGGTCGAGTAAATGCGTAGTCAGCAGTGGGTTATGGCTACTAGTGCACCAAACGCAACCCTTTTGTTGAATAAGTCATAAATATATATATATGAAAACATCTCAGCTCAACAAAGGGGTTGATAGTATCGGTTCAGCTGGTGAACCGAATTCAACTGAACTGAATCTACCGATACTATTAACTCTATTTGAGGCGTAGTTAAGTGACATCACCCGAAGCACCGTTAAACAATGAACATGTCCAGACACGGTCATGCAGGCAAGCGCCCAAGTGCGTCCCCGTATCCAAGATACCTCCTCCGCAAGAAAAAAATTGGGTTCTGAGGAATTTTTTCTTCGGTATTAGATAATGGGAAAATATGGCTTCCGACAGACGGCTTTCTTATTATAGAATAGATTGGTTTTGTGGTTTTTCAGTATGCGGAGACACATGGCACAGAATCATATTGGTCTTCATGTTTTGGTTTATTTTTTCTTTTTGTCAAATATTTCCATATTTATAAACTCAACAACGTGTGTTCAGCATGGAAGAGGTACATGAATAAATATCCCGATACTATCACTTTGCACATCTGTTTCACGGAAATATAAATATTGATTGTGCAACTACTCAATCTATTCCTTCGTCATTTTCGACGACCAGCACTCCAGTGACTTTATCATTAATTTATTTCTTTCACAGCGTATTAAGTTTAAATTTAAATTGAAGTACGGTGTACAGAGAACTCACTCACGAGGGCCTCACCTTACAGCTGTAGCCAGACGGTACGGAGCTCAGCACTGACTGAGAGGTTGACGCTGACAGCATTGCCATGGGAGAATATATCTTGACAGAACGTCCAACAAATGTCGTCCCTGAAGAGTGTCGTTATATTTTCCGAAATCACATGAAACTAAATCCAGAAGAGTCTTGTGCTGGCTGAAAAAAACATGGCCAACAGAGGTCGGTGCGTCACAAAGTTTTGAACATCAACTTTTTAAACTTTTTTAGAACAAAACAGTACTAAATTGCATCTTTTTCCAAATAGCAGATATTTTGCAATGTCAGATCGTGAATTGCCTGATGTATATGGACTACAATTTCTAAATTTTTGAAAGAATTAAAACGATGAATCATAAAATTGGTAAAAAATTTGTTTGTTCTAAATATTACAGTATGAGTTTTGCGAAACATATTTGTACTGCTAAACAGTACATTATCGAAGTTATTGCATGTATAATTAATAATGTATATAGAGTTATTTTGCCCAGCACATGAAATATATCTTACATAAGATCTTGCTTGCAATTACACGGTTTAGAGCAGGCAATACATACATGCACATACATTTTGCCCTTTTCTGCTTTGATGATTCTATACATCAATTATAATTTATCTTGTTGTATCAGAAAGAAATCAACCATATGCCATCTTGAACAGCTGAGTTTTTCTCAGAAATATGCCAGCTCAACTGGTATCGGGAGCAAACTACGCCACTATAGTCTCGAGGGTAGCACGCACACTCGTACATGCTCGATAGCTGCTATTAGCATTCTCCTTGAATTACCAAAACGTCTCAATTCCACGAAACCTTGCTCTGCACGTCATTTTCATGATCCTAGCTACGAGAAAATGAACCGTTCAGTTTCGAGAAGAGAAGGTGTACTCCGATAGCAACAGGCTGGTTTGACAGGCTACGCTTGTTCTGGCCTCTAGCCATGTTTGAGATCAAATGACACCACTGTGTCACCAAAGGATTTTCGCTCTATGCATTGAAGAGGAATAACAACAACAACCCATATCGTGTAACATAACACTAGTTCTTTAATTAGTGTCAGAAAAAGTCAAGTCGATTGCGTGTTTGGACATACAGGAATCTCTTATAAAGAAGATGTGTGATTGTTATTACAAAATGAACAAAATTAAAAATGAACAATAATTAATAGGTAGTGTCGCCGTGAACATTGTATCATGAATTCACAATTCAGTGATAACTCTAACATCTTGTTATTCAAACCCATATTCACTTACAGGCTGGATAAACTCACCATCGAAAGAAACTTATCCGTCTATTCCAGTAAGTATTCATTGTAGAGGAGATTATTATAATATATATTTTTTGTTTCTTATGCGAAACCTGGAACATAACGGAGCCTATTCTTACATTGGAAAGTCCTAACATAGCTGAGCCTACTCGAAGGGTATGAGACATGATCCCAGCACTATCCGTTCTTCAAGTTATTGTGATCTTGAAATCTAAACTATAGCCTATATCTGTCAAACGCTCTATAATTATTAAATAAAACTTTTCTTATAACTTGATTTCTTACATGACCATACAATCCGCAAGATGATGATTCCAAGAAAGTGTTTCAATTTCAAACTCTTATTGTATCTTCAGCCTATCACATACTTTATGCATCAAGAATTTCAAATCATAAAGTTTTACAAAAAAGGTAGAAACCCCGCCATCTTTAAAGAATAATAATAATATGTAATCTGCACCTTTGGATAATAATCTTCTAAGAATATGAGGTAACAAAAATCATACAATGTATCTAATTCACATAAAAAATCAACTTTCTCTAAAGAATAATCTTATAAAATCTGCAGAAAAAGCCGTTGACTTAGATATTAATTTTAGAAAAACGGAAGGTAACAAAATGATATCATGTAGTTATTCACAAAGTGTAAAAAGCGATTCCATTGGATAATAATTTCATAACTATGGAAGGCAATTAAAAATCATATGATGTGTGTAATATGTGTCATGTGAAAAATTTAAGAAATAATTTGAATTCGAAACAAACATTTCAGAAAAATAATCAACCTCGGGGCTGATGAAAATTAAACAAGAAAAGATTACTTCAGTGCATTTTGTAACTATAAAAAATTCAGCAGATATGAAAAAAGCACACATAGAAAAAATATATTTTAAATAATTGGTGCTTAACTTTTCTCATGCAAAATATTGTACAGATAGATAGCTATGTATTTCAAGTGGATCTTCACAATGGAATGTCACACATTTACTCAATGTTGTAACATTTAAGCAATTCATTTTGGAATCGAAAGTGATATTATACTGAATCTGGGAACACAACCATGCATAGGGTGTGCTGGCCAGGAAGCAAAGAATGCAACGGGAGGACTCAATAGGACTGAAATAAAACATAGCTGTGACCGCAGGTAGTAAATTTACATCACATCGACGAGTCGAAGTGTTTAGGTGTTGGACCTCAGGCCTTCGTATATTGTTTTTTGCAAGTATCACCGTATTTTTTCTATTTATTTCATTCAATCTCCCGCTCATGGCTGGCCAGCTACTTGAGCTGCAAAATACCGAAAAATGTTGTCGCCAAGTACAGAAACTTCGAGCAATAGGATAACTGTTACTGCGGTTTCTCTCGGGTACAGAATTGGCTATAATGGTGCTTATATTTGGTGCAAAGAATATATATATGCTGTGAAGAGCACTGTGAACTGAATATGAAGTATAAATAAGGCTTCAATAAAAAAAAAAGAAGTTAAATCAGGTCGCCGAAAGGGAACAAATTCGGCGCTAGTGCTGTGAAAGTTTCCACCAACATGCACTGCAATTTTCTATAGATCATTGCTAAATTAGTATATATTATCTTCATTTATTTATACGCTAGAGATGATTTTCGCAAGTTAAGACGATTTTTCTGGTTAAATTAGGTAAAATACTTCTAGGCTGCTCAGCCATAGATTCGTCGATGATGACGTCACTTTTTGGTGATAATTTTTAGTGAGTCCTCCCGTTACGCTCTTTGCTTCCTGGTGCTGGCCCTATTTAAATAAACACGAATGAGATGATTTGACAAGATCGGCTAAGTTTTACAGATTACTTTCGTTATGTGTTTCCGAGTGAAACAGAATTCTCATTTCTAAATACTGGAGCTCAAATCCTAAGTCCTCTTGCTTGGTCTATACAACTCGTTACTTCCCAGCGCCCAACCCACTGGATGTCTTCCGATTTTTTGTGATCTTGTCTGAACTTGGTATTCTTTATTTGGTCTTGGGGTGAGAATGGATGCAATTGGCTCCTGTCCGCTGTAGATGATCCTGAACGCTTCCATGAGAAAAATCTGTTAAACAAAAGCCGTGAACCTCCCACATGCACTATGAATAAAAAACATTTTTAATTAGATTTAAATCCAAATTCAAAGGCGTGCAAACGACTATACAAGAAAAAAATGTTTAATATGTATAATTCTTTGGACATTTATGAAATGATCCCAGAAGTTACTGACATAATAATAATAGTAATAATAATAATAATAATAATAATAATAAATGATCATGCAAAGTTACAACTAAGCTTGAAAGTTAAATGTATAAAAAAAGAATTAGTGATAAAAGAGAATGGGGATGTGGAAGCTAGGATTGACTGTGAAGAATTCATTGAACAATCGAAAAACTATATGGAGGGACAATTAATTAAAAACCTTATTAGAAAATAAAACAAAGAAAATCTAAGAGTTCCCATAAATTTCATCTTGGTGATTAGTGAATTAACTGGCTGATTTTCATGTTAAAATTGTCGAATATAAACCTTAGAGAAGTTTAAAGTACATAGAACTTCTAGAAAAATATAGAAACCCAGTGCATAAACTTAGCAACCGAAATACCAAGATGAAGAATGTTTAAATGGTGTATAGCTAGATATTAATGCTTAGAAAGAGGAAAGAAATCCTCCAAGAATTTAAACAATATTAGGACCTGAAGCGGCTCAACTGAATTTCCAATGTATTCACCGAAAATTCAAGTTGTTGAGAAATTTGAAAAATTAGACATAGTGTATTGTGAGTTAATGCTCATAATTTTTATCACTCTCTCAAACTGTGATTTCTCCGAATGACAAAATAAAAAAATGTTCTAGTGAAAAGTGAAACTGCACATTATGTAGCTAATAATGAAAGATCTAAGTTAGTTTATTAAACAACCCTACGACGACGTTTAGTGTTACATCGATCTTTCTATTTTCCAAGGCAGCGTTTGTTTTTGTGGGTGATGTTAATGCTCACCACAGGGACTGGTTGGGATCTGCATCACCGACTGATTGTCATGGTGTGGCAGCGCTGGACTTTTGCACCTTGTCTAGTTGTGTGCAGCTTGTTCACGGGTCCACGCATATTGCTGGCAACTGTCTCGACCTAGTTATGACTGATGTCCCGGACTTGATGACGGTGACAGTTGGCTCCCCTATTGGCTCTTCAGATCACTCACATCTAGTTGTGTCCTTGGACCTAAATCAGGTTGTTCCTGTGGTATACACCAGGAGAGTGGTATTTGTGAAGAGCAGGGCTAACTGGGTGGCTATTACTCGGGCAGTAAGAACGTTACCTTGGCGTCAGATTATTCACAGTGAGGATCCTGTCACTGAGCTTAACGACTTGAC
>LQNS02278096.1:29622690-29643800 GCA_001587735.2 Parhyale hawaiensis | reverse complement strand
CTCACACCAAGCACAGCGCTCTTCAAGGTGGACCACCACTTATGTGGGCTAACAGACGAGGCTAACAACTCCCTGGACCTCAAATTGTGCCCCCTCTCAGCTTCCTCATAAGTAGCACCAGCCCGACGCTACGTAAGCAGAGATTAAAATGAGCGCTACATTCGGTAAAGTGAAGTCCGTTCATACATTGTAAACGTGCTCTGGAGAGGCGCTTCACGTCGTTTTTGCCACAAAAGTTTATGAAATTATCTTCACCGCTTGCGTCTCTGGCACCAGTTCTGTGGCCGAACATGACCATCGTGTTAAACATATACAGGTTCAACCTCGAGTATCAATTCAGAGAGTGTTTACTACATCCATTCTGCAATGAAACTTACGGACTCTGGGGTGATGGCGCAATACTCGCGAGGTGGGTCTGCATAGGTGTGTTGCGCCACGGGTGAAGCGAACAGGCGCCAGTGATTCTTTCCCAGCTCAGAAGTGACGAACGTAGTTTTCTCGTTCTGCCTTATAGTATAGCTTCCGTCGGGCTTCCTGTAAACAGAGGATGGATTGCTGGTGGCGACTAATTTTGAGGGATAAATAAAACACCAACGTATTGCACTTTTGGTAGTTTTTTGCGATTTAGGGAGAGGAAAACAAAATGTCACGTAGCATCTCATGCAACACACACAAAAAAAAGGAAAATGAAAAACATGCAGTAGAGATAGGAAAATCACAATCGAATCAAAAATGGCCCAAAAACCAGGACGTTACTGAAGGTTTAACTCTAAGCTGTCGAGTTATACGTTGGTTATTGAGCACCACCTTTCTTTTTTTAATTGTTCGAAAACTACAAAAAAGATTGGCTTAGAACTATCCTACTGAATGAGGATTTCAGTCTGGTAGGACCTTAGTTGGCGGAATGCCATTCTCGGTAATTTTTGCTTCTCTATATTGAGCTTAATACAACTTTGAAGGGAAGATGGCTACTTAGCAGTTAGGTCAACATTATTTCTCATGATTAGCTTTTGCACGTTATAGATATGGTATCATGATAAACTTTCGCATTTGCGATTGATTTTCCTGCTGAAAAGTGGATATTAATAAAGAAACTGAAACTGAATTTAGAGTAACAACGAAAACCACAGATAAAAAAATGAAAGAGGTTGGAAAAGTTGAACTGGTAATTGTAGAAATATAACGTATCATTGATACCTTCAAAAACAAGCTCATTATATGTAACAAAACACCATCAATCTAAATTATAATTCTGCTTGAGGCTCCACCGTCCGTCCGCACGTCCCTGTATCTCCAGCTAGGTCACGCTTTTCACATTAAGGGGAAACTTCAACTTGTTTGAAGCGCGGTGTTTTTCTCAGAACGGAATTTCAACCATTGCTGTTTTCTTTCGGCTGGCTCTACAATAAATTTTCAGTCAGTTTCGATGCAAAGACATGAAGTTCATTTTATACCTATCATACGGTGCATATGTATTTCCAGTTCATAGAATATTCACTTTGATGGTGTTACATGACGATCCGTGTATAAGAAAATCCATAGTATGATGCTTAAAGGAATCAAGTAAACTGGCAGAAAAAAGTGCTTGACTTCAAGAATCCAGTCTGGTGTATATTGTGCTGAAGCTATCGCATAAACTAGAACAGAAAAATGATGGAATACTATATGGAACAGCCACAGATCATGCTATAGAACTGAAGTTACCAGGTACACCGATAAAAAATGGTATTGTTCAGAATGCGAAAGGTTAAATTATATCTTCAGAAGATGAGAAACACAGCTCAGCGAAGCCGTATACATCTAGATGAAGAGCAATGAGAAAAGCACCTCCGATGAGTGAACCCTGTATTTGTTTTATGACATCTTTATGTCTTTATCATGTTATACAATTATAAATTCTTTGCAAGTAGAACATGTGCAAGATCTACCGGTGAAGTACATTAAGGACGTTGCAAACGAGCCGGAACACGGAAGCGCTTTACGTTCTTGGAACAGGTGTTTCTGTGCCCGTGATAAAGTATTAATCTATGAACGCATACCGATTCCAAATAGGAACCAATGAGAATTGAAACTCAATAAAAATTAAGAGAGAAATTCGATACTGAGCAACGGGCCTCCCAGGTAGCAATAATTGTTACGTTAATATAAGGATAATGTTTCGATGTACTATTAGATAGCCTTATCCCCAATGTTGAAATAATATTATTTTTACACTGTTATATCAATATTGGGATAACATTATTCGGAAATATGAAAATAATATTGTTGCATAATGGTAGATGTTACTATAAAATAATAAACTAATAAGGAAACAATGTTTCTAATATTATTTTAGTATTAATAAAACATTATCTTCTAATAACTGTCAAATTATGGTTATGCTGTAATAATACAGCAATACTGAAATAATGTTCCTTGACATGTTAACTATATTATTTAAATGTTATGATGGCCTTGTTAATTCATTATTATTTACCAGCATTAAGATATTATGCGCCAGACTATGGCAGACCCTGGAAAGGCCTAGGGTGCAGCCGTCGCCGTGTGGTTCCGCTAAGGTTTCAGTAGAGGGACCCTAGGACAAGTTACCCACTCGGGCTTAACCTGTCCTTCGAGAAAAACGTGGCGAGAGGTTTTAGCATTAACAAAGTTATTTGCCAGCTTTATCTCGGACCTTATTTGCAAACTCAGATTGGACTCCGGATCAGATATTAAACAACGGATGATCAAATTCAAGATATATACATAATTCTATGCATTACAGTAGGTTTGCACATATACACATGTAAACTTCATAGGATACTAGTTAAAATTACACATTCTAACATTTGTCTCTCGTATAGAGTGTACAACGTTAGAAAATAAACATAAGTGTGAAATAGGAATTCCATCGGTGACTCAACCAAGTTACAGGCGTGCGCGGTGCGACTGCAGCCGCAGTGCGCGAAGCAGGTGCTAGGCATATCGAGTGTCGTTAGGGGTGGTACGGAGCGGTGTGAAGGACGACTAATGTCGGATGGTGAGTGGGCACCAGGCAATAATTAAGCAATAATAATTAAATGTGACGATACCAAGTTCCATCGCCTCAGTAAAATATGGGTCAAAATATTCAATCATGTTTCTGAAGACGTACGCGTCCAGCCCAAATGCACTTTCGATACCCCTGGATCAAACCAAAATTACAAAAATGACAGTTTGCGCGACGAAATTGACGGGTTTTCACCACTGTTCAGAAAAGCTGTTCGCGTTTCCGTGTTTATCAACCGATTTTTGTCGTTCATGCGCCAAAATGCTTATCTACGACAGCGCTATCCGGCGCGCTATATTAGTCAAACTTAACTATAAATGGGTTGATTTTTCACACACCTAGAAAAGCTGTTTGTGTGGGCGTGTTCATAAACAGATTCTCGTCGTTTTCAGTTGGTGACTTTCCAGTGAATGATTAGTGTAGTCTGCGGTAAGACCCCAACAGTTATACACAGTAAACAAGGTGATTAGAATTACACAAATAACTTTATTCTTTATTGCTTCCAAAATTTACAGTAACCTACGCTTGCAAATTAAAAGAAGCATAACGTGAATATCACAGGAAACAATCCCATCAAAAAGTAATGTTACTTATTGGGCACATGTCAATCATAAAGGACAATACTGACTTAAACAGTGCTTTTTACAAGCCTTTTCGAACAGCTGGTGAGTCATTGGTTCGCCAAGGTTATCTAGAATTTCATTATAAGCTGTGATACATTGGAAAATAGTGGAACGCTTTTCCACTTTTAATCGCTCTGATGGTAAACTACATCTCTTTTATTTTTCGTATCGTAGTAACAAATCGGAAGCAGTGGAAGGAAATGTGGTTCGAAATAATTTGTTTTACCAGCTATTGCCTTACGGAAAAAATTGAGTAAAAGATATATGTGGACATCGCTAAACTTCAACAATCCTAAAGTGTTATACATAGCATTGGTACGCATCAATTGCACGTGGTTATCATCAACTTTTGAGTTTAAAATTATCCTAAGGACATCATTTGTAATACTCGTTATTCGTTTCTTTTCATTCTCAGTCACCCCCACCATTTTATACTTACTTATGACATTTTGAGAGTAAAACAATGAATAATATAACGACAATAACGCATCGCGAGATAAATACTTAGCTGCAGCGTAACTAGCGCCTTTAGCCTTGCATAGCTTACTGTATAATAGAGATATTTGCGGGGAAAAACTAAAAGATACTAAAGTTAGAGATGCCTGCATGTTGGCTGCGCCTGACGAACTGTTGAAGAGTAGAACTCCAACATATGAGCCCTAACAGCGCGGCGGTCAAATTTCTACACATGGACACAGCCACCAAGCAGGGCATCACCCAAATCTTCTTTTCTCGGAAAAAAGAATCAGTTTCAAAACTATTTCGATGAAAATACGGACGTTAATGAAAAGAAAAAATCGTGAATGAGGGTTATAATTTCCTTGTGCAATTCTCGATTCATGTAGCCCATAAAAGGCAATCCTTTACATACATATCTTTTGTTTCACTACAGTGAAATAGACTTTTTGCTGTCCAAAATTTTTAAGAATTTCTTGATCTGGTTCTCTATAGGTGCCCATGGGTGAAGATAATTAAAAAAAACTGCTTTAGAAATGTAACTTCGGTTTAACATATTTCATAAATAGTTGAAATACGGTAAGCACGATGTAAAAGCGTAGTTATAGTAGATGTGACATACCTACCCTAAATAAATGCAGCTAAAAAATTAGTTCCTAGGCCTGTAAATGTAGTTTTTCTGTACAAAGATGGTAAAAAATTTTAATTGCTGCTCTGAACCAGCACATCTAAGAGAGGTAAGCAGCCATTGCGTTCTTGTTTTATTGTAAAATATAAGTTTTGATGAACTGAATTTACATCAGTGAAAAATTTGTCGCAATGTTGAGCATCGTTGAATAAAAAACGTATCATCCAGATAACGGCGGTAAAATACTGATTTAAATTCTCCAGGGCAGTTAACAAGAAAGTTGTTTTCGAGAGAAGATAGAAAATATTTGCTATTACTGGTGATATTTTAGAACCTATAGTGTAGCAGTATGGCACGTGACGGCGACGTGAGAACGGACGAAACTCCTTAAGGTTATCAACCCCCACGTAATCAGCCTAGCAAGAGAAGAAAGAAAGGGAGAATTAAAGATCACAGAATCACTCAGTTTAAAAATTGCTTAAATGATGCAATTGCCCGCACCAACAATAGCAGAGCCATCAAGATTATTCCAAGCACCTACACAAGATGGGATGATGACAAAAAACTTTTATTCCATAGCTTACCCGTGAGCTTCCGTTGTGATCTGGAAGCCTTCGCCTTCTTTCTTGCACACAGCTGGATTCTCCATCCCCAACAGCTTGTTATGGAGTACGTAATTGATCAGCGTGTTGGTTACAAAATCGAAGGGGGCACTGGAGCACGGCCACTTATCCCACTGTAAAACGAGACAAAGGGAACGCACAATCAATACATGCATCTACTATAAATTTAAAGAGCACCAACTAGATAGGAAATTCGTTCAGCAAACCGTCAATATTATCCGATGCATTTCACTGGGTCTCTCGGCTACTTACGTAAATTTTTTTCAACTGCAAAGCAGGGAAAGTTAGACCCGACGTAAGCCTGCACCTGTCTGCCGCGACTCACCTCAGTGGACTGGCAATCGCTTATAAAATAATTATTAATTTGTTTATAGGCCCTCACGTGCTCCTCCAGCATACCCGAAAAAGGTAATTACAGCAGCAAAACCTCTTTACTGGAGAGCGGCCATGCCACTAAGAAGGTTTAATAAAATTAGGGAACACTGTTCTTGCTTTTCTGGCAGGCCACCAGCTAATTTTTTTCCGGTATAGCTGATTTATGGTGGCGCATTTTACCACTAAAATATATTCTACAGTCGGCAGAAAAAAGGGCTAATTGCAATCTTGCCACGATTATTGGTGGATGAGAATTAATCAAGCATATATTCTGCCCGATAGGCCTACAAACTTTAGGTTCCTCCATTGCTGCTATATCTAGCTCCATTGCTATTGCCCTCCAGCCATCATGGCACCCAGCGAGCTGAGTCAGCAAACTTACTTGGCAAGCCCAGCTACGTGGGGACACCTACCTCTCCAGGAATGAGAGGGTAGGGGGCGCGGATCGTTGAACCTTCCGCTAGGGCGCCATAGTTCTTAATGACTCGTTATCTGCTGCAGCTGTACTTAGTCCTCTGGAGCAAGTTGGCCTATATCTGCAGCACGAACCAACGCGTGTGGGTTTCCCGATGAAAGGTGCAGTCTTTACTTTACGGCCTTCCAGCCGCCCCAGCTTTTCAGTCATACCCCATACATATAACTAGGTGTGCGTTGACTTATTGAATACAAAAGCGTAAACTGTAATGTACATGAATTTTTTGTACTCTAATATCCAGACACCGTTTAAAAATTGTGATGTAGCATCGCAATATATGAGGCGTCCGGAGTCAGAGGGGTGAACCGACCAAAACAAAAAGTGGGAAAAAAACGCGGTCAGTTTTGCAACTTTAACTCTATCGTATTGTTGTATGTAAACGCCTTATTATTCAATACTACATCTAATATACTAAATTTGTACCCGTTTAATCGGTCGGGAGGAGGTTCGCCTCTCTGTTTCTACGAAATCGGAGTTGGTCTGCCGGCCAGACGCGAAAAAGTAACCCAAACTAAACTTTCTATTACTCCTCTATAAGATCGCTTTTCGTGTTGTAACTTGTATACAGAGAGGAGGGTTAGGCCCTTCGTGATCCGTAGCTAACTCCAAACCGATAAAAGTGGTCGGTTCGCCCCTCTGACTCTGGACGCCTCATATATGGGCAGCCAGTGAGCCAAGCTTTAGCATTGTCGGAAATATGAGCTTTATTGCTGAGGCTTTTCGTTCGCTCTTTTTATTAAACCTCCTTGCATGCCGCTACTGATCTGCTCTTAATGTCAATGGCCTACCAGGGCTGCGATTGGGATTTTCTTTAAAATTTATAATCTTGGGTAAAAACCCATGCTTTGGCAACCCAGGGCGCCGAAGGACAGATACTCAGAAACGCTGACATATTGCTAACTCAGCGGTAAGCGAACTGAAATGAAGACAAGTGCTCCACTTTTCCTACTCCGTCACTCTATCTCTCGAATTCTGAACGAGTGTGTTTGAGAGGCCCACTCCAAGTTTGAATTTATTATAACAAGGAATTTTTCAGGTTACTTGCTGAACAGCTTCAGCTCCGTTCTCTGTTTAAGAATTCAGACAGTGGGTGACAAATTAGAAGAAAACTGGTGTGGTGCTGGAAAGGCGATTCATTAACTTCAATAAATTTTAACGCTTTGGTCATGGAGAACGAACACATGAAATTAATTCGCAAAGTCACCAATGCATAATTGCACCTCGCTACCGCAAGCGGAAATATTATGGGTGAATAGTTGCGAGCACACTCGCACATGCAGCATTGAGATATTTCATTTTTGTGGTGGTGGGGGAGGAGGGTTTAGCGGCTTCCTACACTGTATAAAAATTTAGCGTTTCAACGGGTAGAAATTAGAAAAGTGTCTGTAGTTTTCTCCGTTCTGAAAAGCCGCCCAAAATGTCCGTCGTTTCCCTGGAAGAGCTTATACTTCACATTGTTCACAGAAGTAATATTACGTTCTATATATGTTATTATGGAGATTAATGCATTGTTTCTGGAGTATCACTGGGAAGTGTCTGTTGATAGGCAGTTACGGGAAAATTTTCCTCGTCTCCGTCAGATCCGAGGAATGGAAGATTTATATTGGCGTGTGTATCCAATTTGTTTGAACTTCCCATGCAATTAACTGTTAGCGAATATCTTTACAATACCAACTAGGGATCTCTGACAGCTCCTACCTTCGCCAAGCAAGGCAACGGTAACGAAAAATTCAAATTGGTTCTAAAACTAAGATTTTCATTGTTTCAACACCAAAATCTAATCATTCGTGCGTTTCAATAGTATTAACAGTTTCTGAAATTTTAGTGAAGATCCGTTCATAACTTTTTGAGTTATCTTGGGGAAAAACAGATACGCAAATAAACAGACAAAGCTCACAAAAACATAACATCCTTGGCGGAGGTAATGATGTGTTACTAATGTTGCATTACTTTGGTACCTCTCAGGTATGTGCGTTACTAAATATAATAGAAAATCGTTTTGATAATCAGCCTATACTGTAAAAGTTTTCTCATAAAATTTAAACGTTCTGATTTAGTAAACAAGAGCGTAGAAGGAAGATTTTCCGAAAATATTCACTCACGAAACTCGGATACTCATACAGTATAACAATCGGCACAAATCACCCATACTTCTCCTAAAAGATATATGAATACTGTAGAAAGAGAGTTAGGTGCCAATGAATTATTCACAAACAGTACACATAAAACAAGTGTGCACTTTGCGAAAAAAAAAACGATGTACTGGATACACATGATCATCTTTTGACCACAGAATAGGCTGAGCTCTGATAGCTCGATTGGCTAGGACGCTGCCTCAAAACTTCAAGTCTCAAAGGCGTGGGTTCGAATCCGGCCCAGGCATCTAAGCTTGCTTTTGTAAAAAAAAAACACAAATAACGGAATCAAATTTTCAGAATCTGTATTCAACCGGGAAGGTGTTTCTGTTACAAAAAAAAAAAAAGAATCCGCTTATCGACGGAACCTCTAAATACTTCCTGGCACGATTAAACAGAAAGTCCGAAGTGTCCGGCGAATGGGCTGCCGGACACTTTCCATCATGTCACGTAACAATTTTTTGCAGTGTAGATATAGTAACAGCAATGGAAGTGCAAATTGAAGACTTTCGCACTTGCCTTCAGTAGAAAGAGTGTTAAATAGCGGCCTGTCTACACGTTAGTCATTTCCAACGTGTTCAATCATCCACCTATGAAAATATTTTACAGCGTAGTCGTCAACGCAACTTACGAACGAACAAAAAGTTCATCTATAAGTGTTGACCGTCTAATCGGCTTCCTCTGCTAGTGTCCTTAGGCAAGTTACCGATGTCTCTTCAAATTTTGAATGAAATAAAAAACACTCAGAGAACAGTGAACTTTTCTACCGTTCTACAACAGAGTAACACATTCAGACTAGTGGTGAGTATACACGTTAAAAAGTTTAACGGGTTGACCGGCCCTATAATAAGGGAAACCGCCTAGATATTATGGTGTCTCAAGTGCAAGAGTCAACTGATGACACTTCGGCCCATACCATCAGAAGAGAAAATGGTTTTGGATACCGGCTACCACACTGATAGGCTGTCGGTAGGAGCTTACATCACTCAGGTTGGCGACGGCAGTTATGGTGTCATAGCGAGCGTTGTCGTAGAAAGTCTTGTAAGGATTGTACAGGTGGCCCTGGCAGTCCTGGGCGTGCTGCAGCTCCCGCTGGAGCTCCGTCATGCTTTCTTCCGATACTTTGAAATATTGCTGGCAAAAAGGAAAAAAAAGAGTTAAAGAGAGATAAGTCTCAAGAGCAGTAAAGAGTATTTCTGTGCAAACGAATTGTTTCTGAAAATATACACTGCGTACCATAAAACGATATGACTATTCATAATACTGATGAATATATTATTATTATCTTCAAATGTTTAAGTCCCCGTTTCCATAGCGACGGCGATATCACACAGTAAAAAAAAGTAGATACATGCATATAGTATGACGATAGACACGTGGAACCCATGCACGAGGGTGTTCCCATATAGGATCAACGCGCATGGGAACAGCAAGTCGGGAAAGAAGAGGAAAAGCAGATGAAAGAAAGATCAGCAGGAATATGAGATGGGAAGGAAGCTACGTGACCAAGAAAGATAGGCGTCTCGAAGGTTTAGCAAATGGTCCAAATGGATAAGCTAACCTACAGGGTTCCCTGGGAGCGCTACTCTCCATAATATTGGATAGGCGAACCTATATTAACCTAACCCTATGGCCCATCCTATACCTCCTGAGGGAGGATGGGGCACTGGAGAAGAATACAAATGAGTAGTAATCATATAGGAAACTTCAACTCTATGTTATTAAATATTGACAATGAATGATATAATGGACGCAAATAATTCTTACCTCTCAATTTGTACCTCATATTATGAATGTATTTGGATAAATTCATGACTTTAGTGATCAAATTTTTGTCTCTATAGCTTAATTTATGAGTAAATTGAGATATAATTTAAAATCTTCTTGGCTGCTCTTTTTTCACCACTTGTTCCTTTCCAGTTTCCCATACTAGTCATACTCGCAGTGTTTAATGACAAATATTGACAATGCCGTGTGTTCTATCACGGATATCAATCAAAGATTATAGCGTTAAGCTGCTGCATGTCTGCAGAGCATCTACCGAGATGAAAATGAAACCAAAGCGGCAACCAGTGGTAGCCTAATTCATTAACAAGTATCCCCAATGACCCCAGATAATCCTCTCAATTTTTCCTAAAAAAATACTCGCAGGTTCATCTATACCAATCTTAGGTGTTGAATCATCTCTCTCGATCTCTCTCTGGCTACGTTAATTTCTTTAATGTATCACTGGCTTCTAGGAGACATTGCTAGCCATACACTTGGAGTCATCGGTTAGGCCAGGAACCATTGACCCTACGAGAACCTTGCAGGTTAGGAGGCAAGGCCTGGTTTTCCTAATAAAACACCGACGGTCATTAGTAGAACCAGGCCTTGCCTACCTAACTTACAAGGTTCTCTTCTTAACCGATGACTTGAAGTGTTGGCTAGCTGGGCAAAACGTGTTTTATTTGAAGGCGTGCTGTGCTATAGGGTGGTGATCGGTTGTAGTGGTGGACTAAGAGAGGCCCGCACACTTTATCTGTCGAGACGGGGTCTTTTGACCCGTAAAATGATTTAAAGAAATTTTAGTAAGTTAAATGTCGGTTTCAATTCCCGTATATTTTTTTCGGGTAGTAGATAGTCCATAGGATGTCCCCAAAAATCCAGAAATGGAGCTGAAAATCCCATTCGAAATGTATCCGAAAGTCCATAGTGTCTCCTAAAAGGCTGAAAATTGTAGTAGAAAGGTCCGATATCTCTCTCTGTGTGTCAAAAAGTTTGGAAAATGTAGCCTATAAAAATTTTGGTCATCTACAATTATCCACATTGTAGTAAAGATTGATGTATATTCATCTATTTATTTGTTTCTATGTTTATCTGTACATCTTCACACGCTTTGAGAAAGCAGATACCACAGGTGAAAATAAGGCCAGGTTAGAGGCAGATCATGCTGTCACGTTTGATTGAAAACTGATAGGTGGAAAACAAACCAGGTTGTATGTAGATGATGACAAGCGTATTTTAGTATACCCGAATGCACTTCTTGCTCAGTCAACGTTGATATCCAAACACTGAAGATATCTACACTCCTCGTGCCGCTGCCATGAAGTCTGACTTTAATTACTTTCTTCACACTTTGGAACTATATTTGCTATGAGTTTATGATGTACAAATTACTAATATGATCAACAAAACACAGGAGAAGCAATTTTTCACGGTACAGTAGACACTGCAGTTATTCCTTCAAGCTTGCTTTCTTCCTCTTACAAAGAAGTTTTCCCTTAATCACAAAATATTCGAGGTATTTAATTTGTATCGCAGCGTAAACAGGGTACGCCTCGGAGAAGCTCATCAAATTCAGTGATGCTTTACTGCTAGCATATATCAATGATTTTTTTCAAGTATCATGTAAAGGAAAGAAGGAGTGTCCTGCTCAGATGAATTATTGAAGCAGAGAGCACGCCTTTCTCATGGCAATGTGAGTTAGCCTAGGTAGCGTATCCTTCAGAACAATATTAGTAAAGAATGTATGATCAGGGAAGAAGGGCGTCTCAAATTCTTCCTTGTCAATATGAACAGCGTGGGCCTTTTCGACACATTATGAATCTGTTGAAACCTCCCTTCGTCCTCTCTTTAAATCCCTTCGTCCTCTCTTTAAATCGTTCCTTAGTACCTGGGTTCAAGCCACTGTGCTCTCAGTATTAAAGAAGGGAAAATAAAGGGTACCTTGTAAAACCATTTCGGTAGAGAAGTATTGGAATCAAATTTTCACTTATTCAAGTTGCTGCTGCTCTCAGGTCATGCTGTAGGTAAAAAATTTGCGGTTTCACTCAGAACATATTTCCGCGCTTCGTATATAGGTATGATACGGAAAATACGGGTTGAAAATATTGAAAACAATGCAGTTGTTCTTTGCGATATCCACAGGTTCCTGCTATTTGTAACTCACTTCCATCTTTTCAGATCTCGCACAAGATCATCAAAATTTCGCACGGCTGGAGCTATCTTTAAAAACCATAGTACTCTGTCTACGACCTTCACTTGTTTGCATGCGGCGCACCACCATCCAGGGTATTAGCGCCCTCTACGACCTTATGGTATAAGCGAAGCAGTGACGACTTTTGCGCCAAATTTCCTGCAAAAATAAGAAACGAAAATACCTACCTATGTATATTTGTTTAAGAAAATTAGGAAATCAGAGTCACGTCTAACTAGAGTGGCATTCATTAAACGCAAACGTTCGTCAAGAAAAGCAGTGCTAAAAGAAAGGAAGACTGACAAACAAACAATCAAACAGGTATTCCTCACAGTTCATGCTAACTTGATGAAGATCCGACCATAGCTTTTGAGTCGCGTAGCCAACAGTCGAGCAGACAGGCGGACTAACAACCAATCATCACCGCGTATTTCGATAAAGTTCACGTACATCCTTCCATAACTTTTGTTTTTAAAAGACAGACAGACAAACTCCACTACAAACATACCCTCATTAGCAGATGTATTGAATAGAAAATGGGAAAAAATGACCGATAGGAAATCCGGTTTGCTTAACAACAAGAGACGTTTATTATTAATACTGATCTGGTGTGCTTT
Organism: Parhyale hawaiensis; assembly: GCA_001587735.2. Taxonomy (NCBI): domain Eukaryota; kingdom Metazoa; phylum Arthropoda; class Malacostraca; order Amphipoda; family Hyalidae; genus Parhyale; species Parhyale hawaiensis. The sequence continues at coordinate 29,630,882 of LQNS02278096.1, read as the reverse complement.
AGCTTCTGCCGTACATTTATTGCATAACTATTTAAGATAATAAAAAATGAATAATAATATATTATCACGAAATTACAATGGGATACGCCACTGAATATGTAACACAAAGAGATAAGGAGAAAAAAAATTCGTAAGATATTGAAAGCAAGCTTACAGACTTAAGAAACAGTCGAGAGAACTGACCCATAGGACAGAGGAACTATGTAAGATGAAGATACTTCCCAGACATGAGACAAAAAGCGCAAAGGAGTACAGAAGACCCAATAAACGAAATATTTCCCAAGCCATGGTTGGTGAGATGGATTGATGACATGTGCTAATTTCTGCAGGAAGCACTAGCTAAAAATATGTCAATTTGCAAAACTACTTCAAGGCTATTGCGCTTTGAAAAAAAACGCATGCCTTCGCCAAGAAAGGAGAGGTAACGAAAATTTCAAATTGGTCGTCCTTGAACCCACGATTATCTTTGTATCTGCACCAAAATTTAGTCACTTGTGCCTTTAACAGTACTAACACTTTTTGTGATTTTTTTGAAGATCCGTGCATAACTTTTTGAGTTATGCTGCTCACAAACATTCTGACAAACTTAAGTCAAACCCACAAACAGACCAACTGATTATCACCAATATTTAATCAATTATGTCTTTCAACAATACTAACGGCTCCTATTGATTTCATTAAGACCCATTTACAACGTTTTTTAGTTACTGTGCTAACAAGCATAAAATCAAAACGAACGAACAAGCAGATCAACGCAAAAATTTGGTTATTTACTCATTGTAATATACTAAACAAGTCATGTGAATTTCATAAAAATTCATTGATTACTTCGTGAGTTTTGATGATAAGAAAAAACAAATAAGCAGACAAACGAACAGATGAACGGATTTTCACCTCTGAAAATTTCGTGAAAATCTCTCCGTAACTTTTTTAGTTACCTTGGTAACAGACAAAGAGATGGACCAACACAACAAAAGCATAAATTCCTTCGCGGAAGTAATAATGGGAATGCTTGGCAGTAGAGAGGTTTGCCACTTCTACAGTTATAATAAGAGGACGAGCATACAATAATCCTGATAACGGACAGTTACCATCTCGCTTTGGTATTTTCTTTTCAAAATTTGAATCCCAGTCCGTTAGTTATTTGGGGTTTAATAATGGTCCCTACCCACGACTATGTAATCGACTATGTTTTTTAATTAAATGTTTATGAAAAATTTAATAAAGAAATAACAAACTAATCAATAGTGTTTTCTCCAACGCTGTATACAACTTTTTTCAAACGTTCAACTGGATTTTCAGTAACTCGTTGTCATAACTACCCGGTTTTGACTCGAAAAACTCATCCAACCAGGCCTTCAATTCTGCATCAGTATAAAACACAACTCTGCGGGTAGCATTTATTGATGATGTAGAGCACAATTTTTTCATTTCCAGAAACGATTCTATAAAGAAATTGTTGCTCGTGTCCATCAGTTGATCGGTGGCGAAGAAGCAAACCGGCAGAGATTGTGGCTAGTTAAATTTTGTTGCTGTCACTTGAAGCCCCTATAATCCATACTTTTGAACTTTTCCCATCGAAGATGCTAATGGAGAGCAGTGCAAAGGGGGGGGAGGGCATTCCTTTTTCTTCGCCTGTTTCTTTGTTGTTTGACGAGGATATTCGTGCAGAAAAATGTATAATCGTTCTTTATTGTTCTCAACTGGACAATCAGCTTGAGGTGAGTCTTTGAGGTTACAATTTCCATTTTTGAAGTTGGCATAGCAATAACGAGCAGTCTTTTCTCCTATAGTACCTTTTCCATCCACATCGCAAACATCGTGAACAGCTATTGCGGCCTTTGAACCCTGGTTGAAAGCAAAATGGGATACCGAAAATGCTTACTTTTTCTCCAAATGACATTCCAGTTTGTCGATCGAGTTGCAAATAAACAGAAATTTACTAAGGATACTCGAAAACAAAAAAAAAAAAAAAAAAACTGTAAAGCTTTTTCCAATGAAATTTTTGAAAGAAAATAGATTCTATGACTGAAAAACACATTTCACAATCTTAATGAAAACATAAAACGGGAAGAACTTATACTTTCCAACTCAGTACACTGGAGCAAATAGAATTGCAAGTGTATTAATTTTCTTGGGTTACAAACACGAGTAGCAGAGTTTTTCTTGTAATTCCAATATTCAGTCATTTTCGGAACCTCATACATAATAAATACAGGAGACACCCAATGTGATAAGATATTTAGAAGTCTACAAAAAGTTTCAGAACTGTAAATGCCTAGAGCTCGCCCGGAAAATTTAAAGAATATATTAGAACTTTGAAAAGCTGCAGTTTTCAAACTACTTCGGAGAAACCTAATATTTTCGGTTTCTGCCCATGGGGCACTTATAAGATTTTTCGGAGCAAACTTCGAGGATGACTTGGAAAATTTTCATGAAATAAGGAGAGTTGACAGGCCATCAGCCAGTAAAAGTAATTCAATTTTTTCGTTTACAGTACTTCCAAAGTGAAGCCACGAGTTCAATAGTGGTAAATGATATTAATAATTGGTATAGGTATGCTTTATATGGTACTCTTTGAAGCAGTACATGGTAATAAAGGAAAAAAAAGATTGTCTATAGGTTACACACGAGGCAGATATCGCCGTAGTCTGTAGAATTTCAGACTTTGTTAGTACTCATGAAAAGAGGTGAATACTTGAGGCCACTTGCGATCCAGCCACATTTGGGAAAACGCCTGCGTTAAAATCTACTGCCACGAGCTTCATCTAGCCATTTCAACTTCTCTCCAGTAGATGTAATATGGTCTTGTTTCATTAAACAATATACGGAACAAATAATCGTGATGCACATGTCGTCAATGCAATTGCAACATTGTTGAGTAAAACAGTCATTTGAGCAATTATAATTAGTGTGCTTTTACATCCTAGGAACTGAACCCTATTATGCGTACGGTGGATATAGTTAAGCTGTTTTCATTTAATTTACACCAACAACTTACCTCCTGGCTCATAATGGGTCCAAAGCTACAGCGTTCGCCAATGAACACATCAAAGGTTAACTCCTTCGTCAAATTTTTGGCTAGAAGCAGAGGCAGCGTGTCCAGAAGATTGACCTTTGGAGAAATTGTTTCAGCTTCTAGGCACGTCTGAAAATACAAAAACAAGCAAATCTTAAATTCGGCTTTTAAGAACATCTGGGAATAGTTGCATAATAACCTTATATGTACTGTATATCAGAGGCTCAATGAAAAAACTAGGTACTTAATAGTCCTGGCTCTGGTGGGGGTGGGTGTACATTTCTCTTTTACAGCTATTCCTTGTATCTCTTTCCTACTCCACATGATGAAGACTGATTGTTCTGAATTTGCTCAGAATATGTATATGTGAAAAAAAAAAACACATTTTGTTCCTACAACTCTTTATCTAGGCCTTAGTTTTTGCTATAATAGGAAATATATATCTATACATATATAATTTTTGGAAATTCCAAAAGAATATAACTCAGCGAGTTTTCATGATGAAAAAAATGACTGTTTTGGTATCCTTGAAACATTCCATTTTTGCCCTATGCATTTTTTTGAGCTGTGGTTAAAAGAAGTACGAGGGCAAAAATGGAAAATCCAGCTCTATAGTTCTGTTAAAAACTCTTCAAGAATTCCAAAAAAATGTCGTTTTTCCTAGTATGAAAACTCTTTGAGTTCTACTGTATTCTTTTAAAATTTTCGAAAATAAAATATATTATGTATATATATTTTCCACTATCTAAAAAACTAGCGCCTAAATCCAAAAAATGTAGGAAAAAAATGTGCTTCTTTTTCAAAAATACATATACTGTAGTGCACAAATTTTTCAACAATCTGTTCACACTTCAAAATTTTGGCCCCTGATTCCCATTCTCAAATGTCCCAGGGGCAAAAGTTCTACCCAACTCTTTTAAAAGTCTTCATCATACGGAATATACAAGGCAGAGCTCTAAAAGAGATGTGTACACTAACCCCCCCCCCCCCAACAGAGCCAAGACTATTTATAATGAAGAACTACCTTGAGAGTCTTCGGACGAAGTCCAGGTGACGTTCCGCACATCACCTCACTGTCAAGTATCAGGTGCATTTACTTGGAGAATGCGAATTAAAATGCTCCAAGGTTTACTTTGCATATACATCTAGCATTTCTAAGAAGGTATGAACCTCAATATTGTGTGCGAGACACCTAAAAATATTAAAGAAACCACTGCACTCTGAGTGCGCATACCCCCTCTGAGCAAGGTAACTAGTCATAGTAAAAAATTCAGATTAGTTTGAAACTACGATTTAGTCTTTGTCAGCAACGGACCAAAAATAACGAAACTAAAATGTCCCTGAAGTAAAAGATTGCCCAAACATAATGTATGTAAATTTCACCATGCTTAATAACTCTAAATAGTAAAACTTTTGTTTTACCCAAAAGTCTTTCCCAAATGTAGCAAAACCACTTACCGCAGCACTGACGTTCGTGTAGCCATGCCTATCTGATGCAGCGACAGGGCAACATGCGGGTGCGCGTCAATACTGGTGAACTTATATCAGTTTTCGTCCTGGCAAATGCTTTTAATCTGATTATTTTCTGGCATGCATTACACCAACTGAAAGGTCTTTAAATAGGCTTTCATCGTAGGAATCTCGTTTTTCACGAGTGTGACTAGTAATTGGAAGGTTTACTTTACGACAAATTTTCGTCAAAATCCTTTGAGAATTGAATTTTTACAGCGAGAATTGTTTTTCGGATATTAAAAACGCTGTAAGTCTTTCAAAAAGTGAATTTTGCCAAAAAATTACACCACAGGGTACGGCTGTGAAGACTTCACATGCGGCTAAAATTTTTGCACTGAATTTTCCAATACCCTGTATATACCTAACAATTCACACAAATTCCATAAAATTCCACCCTTAACTTTTTTAATAAAGGTACGATGAAACAAGAGGTAGACAAAGAGAGAAGCAGTTGAACTGATATTCACCAAAAGTTAATCATCTTTTCCTCATAACATGCCTAATAAGCAATGCAAATTCTTAAAGATCAGCCTATTACTTTTTGACTTATCTTAGTGATAGACAGTCAAACTCGACAAAACATAACTTTCTTGGCAGAGGTAGTCATGGATCTAGGTTTTAGCTTTAAGGTAAGTCAGTAAATACATAGATAACTATAAACTTACATTTCAGATTTTATGAAAGCCTGCTTCACTAAGCTATGCACGCAGAAATATCAAAATAAAGAGTGCGATTGAAACTACTTACTTACCATGCACCTGTCATTATACTACGAGTGTGGGAAGCACTGTCATTTCAGTGTGCTTTTCACGTTAAATTTTGAACAGCATAGCAGGCGTAAGCACGTGATCTAAGTGTTGCAGCTCACCAAACCAGAGACAACTCACCTGGCTGGTGGTGCATATGAACGAAAAATTGTAATATTTTCCCTGCGAAGAGAACACCAAACAACCTCCGGGTAAAGAAACTGTACCATACTGGATGCCATCCGCGTCAGAAACGAGCACTAACAATGCTAAAATGCTAATGCATTACCGTAGAGCACTCTGAAGGCTGGCGATCGTACACAACTACATGTTTCGTTTGAATCTGATCCTTGAGGCCGTAACAGGTGGTTTTTGCATAAATGAATTCGGCACTCTCAACCAATTCCGTTCGCCATGCTTCTGCCCTGATGCTGAAGCCGTCAATGCGGTGCACTACAAGGACACGGAAAAGGAAACGAATCAAAACGAAATTAATCTGAGACAAATCTCAAATAATAGGTATTACGTCGACTAATCGTCAAATAAATTCTTACATTTCGTGAATCTATCCCATCTTCAGAGAACTAAAATGCTGAATATATGAAAACTAAAGCTAGGTTTTGTTTTATGAATGTACAGGAATTCTAACGCTGTGACTTTAAGTATGGTGGAAAATTAACGATAGAGAAATCTTTCTTGCTGATAGGATGGTTATTTTGCTCTGCGTGGAGGCGGGACCAGAATGAGCAGGTTTTGCGAGAGTTGAACCGGTTCTACTGGATACGCCCAAACCTTTGTCTATTGTGGCTTCGTAATGGTGCCCATGGCTACCTATATATGCAGCATTGCAGCTCCTGCATTGGTGCTTGTTGATGACACAGGAAAGTGGGGGTGGTGGGGCTTGCTTTTGAATTTAAAGTAGGACCCTCTGGTAAATAGTTTTTTGCATTAAAATTTGAAGTTTATTTTGGCTGGCCATTAAGCTGGGTGCTGCGAGTGTCGATCCCCGAGTAGCTGTAAGGTTTTTGAGATGCCGGTCATTTGGGTGTTAATAGAAGGCTGATTGAGCTTAGTGAGAATAGCCACGTCTATTTGCACGAGGATTTTGACGTTGTTTTTGTATAGAATTTTAGCAGAGCTCACTTGGTTTTCAGTGGTGATGTGTTGATTATGGCTATTTCTTGCATGATTAGCAGTTCCCCGTCCTATAAGATGCATCGTAATTCTCCTTCATGACGTTGTTGTTGTTGTTTTTATTATGGCGAAGTTGGGAACTAGGGCGGGGCTCGCAGTCCCAAACATTGCAAGTACATTCGTACATGACATTTGTTTGACAGCAGGGGCATTCTAGTAGCTTTCACTTACATTACCCTCATTCAGAAAGTGTCAAAGCATGTACTAATGATTCAAGTTGAGGCTACACTCCGCACAAGTGAAATATATTTTTTTAATATTTGGCCGGTAATGTTTGTATCGTTACTAATCCCCACTCACCCCAGCCAGTGTTCTGGCGCAGTTTACGCAAGAAGGACTCGAGCTGCGGCTCCTTCACGTCCCCAATCTGCTGCGACGGCCTGTTCAGTTCCGCGTCAGTCTCCGCGCTGCCGTCAAAGATCGACAGCTGCTCTGCCTGCTGGACTTGCTGCGTTCCAAATGATCCAAAGCTCTGCGAAAGTACATAGGTATGTCAATAACTTTGTACCATCTCGTAATTTCACTTTACTACCCAAATAACAGACCAAACCATTCAGAGCTTCACAATGGCATTTCATTGGCTTTATTGTTACTGATGAATGCTTAGAAACAACCAGTTTTTGATGCTGAAACTAACGCGGAACTAGTTGCTGTAATATGTTCGCCTCTTGACATAGTTATGTATAAGCGACATAATTAGATTAGATAGGCGGCAGTAGACGAACCAACAGGCGCATTCGCAAAGAGACACAGGAACTTTCACCCCGGCTCTCTATGATCTATTGCCATTATGCCACTAGGATACATATGACTAAGAAAGAAACAGAAGGAAAAAAGGGGGAAGAATCTCAGTCATAAAGACGATCGCGAACGCACGCAAGCAGGCAAGCACGGTCAACAGCGGCTGATATGTGGGAATTAGAGACGTCTTTCCGTGTAGTCGGAGAGGGAGAGAGAAGACGATAGACGAAGGCGGCCTCTGAAGCTTAAGTCGTAATGAGTTTTCGACTCCTGGAGGAGGAGTTCTTAGCTATGGAGGATGTCTCTCTCAATGTTCGTCAAGACGATTTTTCAGCGCATTGACTGTCTCCGTGCCGACAACGTCGGAAGGGAGTCTGTTCCCAATCTTCACTATGAAATACGGAACGAACTGCTAACTTAAAGTAGTTCATTGAGCTTTATACTTGAGTTTTTGACCTTTTCTAGGAGCATCAGAAAAGCAACCATAGTGATAGTAAAGTTCCTATAGCAAATTTGCTTAGTATGATCCTTAGCTGGTTAAGTTTACTGAAACAACGAATTTTTGAAGCATCTTCTACTATTCTCTGAAAGTACTTCCTCGAGTATTATTATCTCTTGTTTAAACATCCCTACCGAAATAAGCATCGACATGAAACGTGAGGTGTATAATTGTCCACCTATTCATGTAAAAATTTCTAAACATTGTATGAACAATTCAATTTTTCATCCAATATGGCGAACTCTGGCCCTATCATTAGTAGAAGTCTGTACGGCAGTCACGCCGCGCCAGGACTACTCTCGCGACATCCTGGCATAGTTGCCCTTCCACCAGGGGTGAAATTCGCTGGAAAACTAGAGCACAGTACAGTAAAGGAAGTAGGGAAAATCTGTTAATTTCGGGTGGAACCGTGGCGTCACAATCTAGGCACGCCCTTTGCTGGAGCAACGGGCCAATAGCAGAGAAGCGGGCAATGGTAACG
>LQNS02278096.1:29606303-29616713 GCA_001587735.2 Parhyale hawaiensis | reverse complement strand
AAGCATTTGCGACGAAAACGTCATTCATGTAAAATGTCTTGAATTGACCCAATTTACATACTGAACACAAGAAAAGTCATGAAAATTATGTGTAAGTGAAAGTAAAATAATACCGAAATTTCTCCTGAGCGTCACGATCGTTTCGTACATCCCTGCCCCTTTCATATCGAACCTTTTATCAGCTAGGAATAGTATTACTGGGCCGGGATGCAGAAAACTCCCGTGAGGCTAAATAGAAATTTCCTTAAATGGCCTTATCCTGAGGACATCTTAAGTCCACCAAATCTCCAATGCACAAAACAATTTCAAAGGCTCTTATCGTCTCTTTAGGCCATTTTGCGTGCAAATGCTTAAAATCGTCCTTAGCCCGATATCGACCAATCACAGCCCCGTTACAAGCAGAGATGGAACGCGAAAATAAAACTCCGACGACCAGCTGACTTCTTCCGTTCCTGCCGTGAGTGGAAAACATGTCATATTTTCTTGTATTAGACGCCTTTCAACCAATTTTAGTTTGAAAAACGGTGAGATGATGAATAAAAAAATCATTGTAAATGTAAAAACAGTTTTCGCTCTTGAAAGGGATTCTTTAGCTATGCGCATGATGCAAACTCAATGCTTAGCAGCTGGCAATTTTCGGAATGGAGCACCGCATATTCAACGCTGTGTTTACAAGGCCGCAACAAAATATTCTGATGATTAGGGGAGAAAACTCATCGAAGAGACGGATGGGACTCGTGAACAGTCTATTGTTCCCCGTATGCACTACAAAGTCGCCGGAGATGTTTTTTTTTCTCCTTCTAGTGTACTGTAGTACCGTATGTCGACAAAACAGCAGTGAAAATGTCAGCCTAACTAAAAGTTCCGCTACTCTCTATAGAGTTGGGGGTTTCTTTCAAAGAACTGTGCACTTTTACAATATCCTTAAACAAGCAACAAAAGTTAGAACGCTCCATACTATTAAAGAATTTCAAAATATTTTGGAGTAGAATCCGTTTCATTCGCACCCCAAAGTGTTCGATAGTATCCAATACAAAATTGGATACTACGACTTTGAAGCTCGTGTGAAGTTGCCAGATGAGCGAGAAATTTCTTTGCCAGTTGAGCGCTTGGGTAAACAAAACTGAAAGAATATTTTTAGGCGATACTTTCGTAGAAATACTTAGAGAATGTAAATGTTATGAAAAATGGACCAAATTTGCACTCGTTATGTTTCTTGGTCAATGTTTTGGTTTTGCAGCTGTTTGTTTATTGCATTGAATGGTAGTCCTAGCACCCTTAACTCAAGTACGGAAATAAAGGAAGATAATTTTGGCGGGAAAGTGCAAATCGTTTGTGCATATCCCCGGAGCGCACAAAGTGCACTTTTCTAAAGTTAAGGAAAATCTGTGAGTTAAGTGCACTTAGTCAAGTTTTGTGCACTCCGGCCCTGGTTTGAAAATCGCACACAGGCAGGGGTGATAAGAGATGCTGCTTATTATGTTTGCATTTATAAAATGTGTTAATGCGTTGGTCCGTTGCCGATTGTGACGATGGCCATCGCCGACGGTTATTTGCCGATGAAAGTTAACGATTTTTGGTTCCGATGCCGATGGAGCGATGATATTCCCATCGCCATCGTAAGAGCGACGGCGATAGCCATCGTACTGTCGATTTTGCCATTGTACCATCGTAACATAATCGGAGATGCCGACCTCTGAATTTTTCGTATGAAGTTCTGAAAGCCTGCTACTCCTGCATGTAGACTTCGAAATCGGTATGATCGCAGAACCTATAAATTTCGAACACCCGCAGAAGTAGCAGGTTAGAAGGTGCTGATATTGTCACTGGAGCACAGGAGTTGAAGTTCATCAGCCAGGCGAGCTCTTGTGGCGATTTCCGTGCTTTGTCAGCATCTGGCGTCCTCGTGCTATTACAGGGACACTGACCTTGCCAAAAATAGAGGATCGGGGCGAGCATGTCTGCACCTAGAGCTTTTTGTTGATGGCGTCGTTGATCTTGACAATCAGTGTTTCGGAAAACTTTTGAAATAAATTACAACAGTATTCCGCTACCCTCTAGAGTAGAATGCAAAAAATTGCATTATATAGCTCTGGAAGATCAGTATTTTGGAAAACTTTCTTGAAAAAATTACAATAGAAATTTTGAACCTATATTACAACTGAAATATTAGATACACAACTGTGCTACATCCATCTTCTTGGTCAGATATTTATGGCTATCTGAACGATTCTTGTATTTGGATCACACTTTATTCATAAAAAATCTACTTGGTATATCTTCCATAATTTCTTCATTGACAGCCTTCATACTTCTTTCCAAATCTAACCATCTCATGGTTTAGTATCTTCAATTTTCGTTAGCATCGTTTCTTGACTTGCGTCCACATAAACTAACAACAGGTACTCATGGAGCGCCTGAAGAATATGCTGGCCATATTATAGATCGATCCTCACTAGAACGAAGAGTTACCAATTATTCAACAAGAGCATATGGGGTAAACGGCACTTAAGAGTCATGTCATGAACTCAAGCTTATTTCTGTTGACAATGTAGCTACTTCATTCCGAACCAAGGGAACAACGTTCTCATTGAGCTAGGCAATGTGAGTGTACAGTTGTCAGTTTGACACCTTCGGTCATTCAAAAAAGACCAACTATAAATTGATATAGCTACAACTGTAGTTCACCCTGCCCCAACTATGTAAAGACAATAACTATTGCTGCAAAATGTTACTGGTATTAATTTTTGCTACTTACTCGAGTCAAAACTGAGGACAAAGCGAGATGGCCCCTCAGCAGGCACTTCCTTGTACACGGAGAGCGTTAAGTATTTCAGGGAAGGTGCCAGGAACCATTTCTCTACTGCCAACGAGCCTCTGTCGATACAGATGCAACGCATGATACACATACATATACACAGACATTCACATGCCGCACCTGCGTAGCATAATTTCAAATTTATATTTTCAAAGAGCAACGTCTAATTCCAAAATATATTTTACAATCGAGCTAAATTACAACTGCAATAATGATGAGAACATAATGCGAATATCAGATGATAAAATTTAAGAGGCAAAAACTATTTAGTAAACGTGTAAGCAGAAGAGCTCTTGCTTTCGTGGTCACAATGACAGGTGCATTCCATAAGGTAGCACTGGAAATAATTTACCTCGCTTATAGGCCCAAGGCTTTCAGCTTAACAATTAAGAAACAGAATTCACAGAGCAAAACATGCAGCTTGTCAAGTAAAATGGGAAGCCCACCGTTGTGAAAAAAGGGGTGGAAGAAGATTTTACAAAAAATACCTGGAGAATGAAGAATACTGTTAAAACTACCTTAATGTTCACCAGGGTCAAAATTACAATTATTATGGTTGTGTAATTACGGGTCCCAATGCTCATTGCATAACATGGCATCAAATGAGAGGATAAAACTATGGTCATGTAGAATGCTGGTAGAATCGTCGAATCCATGCCCGGGGTGTTGCCACATAAGATCAACATGAACGGGAACGACAAGTTAGGTAAGAAGTGGAAGAGTAGAACAACGCATCATCAGTATAAGAGTGTCAAAATGGAAGCAAAGTGAACATGAAATGAAGACGTGTCTAATTAACAACAAGTAAGGTTACGTTCACCATTAGGGTCTCCAATAGGGGTGCAACTCCTCACAACATAGGCTGGATAGCCGTATAGAGAACGACAACAGGTTTTCAGAAAGAACAATAGATTAATATTGCAAGTGTTAGATAAAAACTACAGAAAACTATACTGTATCTGACGTTACTGAGGATTAGCTGCTCCTATTGCAGACGCTCAATTTTCGCCTCCCCTAAAGTGTCCTACTTCATTCTTCTATAATAACAGGCTTTAGGAAAATTCAACAAGTGGCTCTTTCAATATGGAGGTATCCTCCATATGCTGTCAACATTATCGACGTTTTAAATTTCGATGTATAATTACCTTCAATCTTCTGATGATTGCTTTCATTACGGACTTCCCAGCGTCCGCTAAGGAGTCCCCATCTGAGAGCCCAAGGCATAAAATTCATTCGACCACCTTTGGGTTCAAAGTCCTGCACGACAGGGTAACTGCCGAGGCATTGCGAGCAGCCGCTTTCACTCCGTACCAAATTACAGCTCAGCAGAACGCCCCCCCCCCCCGTGATGGGTCCTCCTCTTTTACATTCTGTGTGCCGTTGGCCTTTCCTCCTGGCACCACGTGCCCTGAACAATGTTGATTCGACCTCATGAGGCGGCTCCCAGAAACCTACTAGACTCCTTTAAATCCAGCTAACCTCTTCCTCCACGAGTGATTAAACGCCCCAACAGGAGGCCACACTCGCGACAACCCTCGCAGAGGCTTCCCCAGAGGCAACAACACTCCTCTCTCCACGAGAGACAGGTCTGCCAGTAGCCACTCCTATCACGGAGCAGTACCACCAGATTCCCGACATCCCCAGCTCAAAGCCCCGCACACAACTGATGCCCTTGCAGCAAACAAGATCTTTCACCACCCACCAAGATAGTCGCTCTGAAATCTCGATTTACGAGGACCCAACCAAAGCGAAAAAGAAGCCCTCGGGCCTCACCTACCTTCATATGAGGGGGCTCCTTTAGACCTTGATTATCCTCCCCTCCGGCCTCCTCGCTAGCAGGGATATATCCTCTAGCTGGCTTCCCCTCTAACGGCTCCTTGGCTTTCTATCGATAACGGGGCTCTAGCCTCGTTATCATTCAACTTCCTTAATTAGTACTTCACCGTCCCACGGTTGCACGTCTCCACTCAAGTGGTTCTGGCCTCAGTATTTAATCTCTACCGCATGAATGACTTCTATAATTTTACGGGACACCGACTCCCACTTTGCAAAGCTAGAATTGGAAGTTTGACGTTCCTTTACGCAAGAACTCTGTCTTCTTCGGATTCTACCTTTCAGGCTCGATTTAGGTCGTGACCTAGTTACAAAGTCCTCCGCTACCCGATCGCCCTACTTTTCCAAAAGGGTATAATCTCCCTGCCCTGGCTGGGTTGCTTCAACGGCCGATTTGGGCATTCTTCGCCACCGCAGTCAGGCTATAGAGGCTCGGCCCCCTTATTAACTATGAAAACCACGACACTGTCAGACACCAATTGACTCAGAGTTCAGTGGACTCAACCGGAAAGAGCGCTAAGGCACTTCACTTCCTAAGCTACACGAACTCACTCGAATTCCTCATGACTATCACTCGACCAGCTACCCCTGTTATTAACTCGACTATTCGATCGGCCCAGGCCAGATTCAAACAGGCCTTAATTCTCCCTCACCCAAGTCAGGTGCTTTTGCTGTGGACTCACGAACCAACCCAATGTCAAGCAGGTGGAATCCCTCCACTACGCTCACGCTTCGGTCTCACTGCAGGGGCACCCACTCGTCTTGGCTGAAAGGGAAAAGGCATACCGAAATAGCCAACTCTTTGGAAACGACATTCCCACGCGGCCATTCCCTTCACATAACGGCCCCGAGGCCTGACAAGTTCGCCACATTGACCTCGGCAGCAGACTTCCTAAGGTGGGTCTCCCGAAGAAGTATCTCGTATCTTTCCTCAATCCTGATAGAGTTTGCAGATTCTCGCACGATGCTGCAGGTCGCACTTCTAGCCCCTGAGCCCACACTCGCTGGGTCAACCTCACCCTCGAAAGAGCAGTCCCTCTACTACCCACCTAACTAAGATTCCCAAAAGGGGCATCGACCGCGTACCCGAAACCCTTAGCTCCAACTTTTGCCGCACAAAACTGTCTTGTTCGCTTCTGCCTCCGGCAAGAGAGGGAGCATTTTGGCAACTACCACCCAGAGAGAAGCCCTGCCCACAGACGACAAGCCGTCTTCCACGCTCAGGTTCCTGTCCTGACCGCTCAACCCAACGCCCCAGGGCTTCCTATTCCCGACGCTAGGTAGCAGGCACTTCCGGCCGGTAGTAACCTGTCAGTGCCACCAAAAATTACTCAACTATCTCCCCAACGCCGGGGAATTCTTCGCAGCTCCTTCCCCAGCTTGCCAGGATACGGGCGCTCTGTTGCACACTCTAGACTGTGGAGCCACCAAGATGGTTCGCGTCACCTGACGTCCTCTTTCTGAGTTGCAACAAGAGGCAGGTATTACTATCTACCTTGCTTTATTCTCTCAGACAAGTCTCGGTTATATACACCCTTAGAGCCTCATATCCCTGTGTTTGATGTTTCCCTTTCGGAATTCCTTTAACCTTTCTTTCATTTCCCGATTGACTGCTCCTTCTTCCCAAACTCTACCTCGGACGAAGGCAGGGTCTGAAATAGCGAAGGCTACCAGCAGGCTAACACAATTTTGAAATAACAAAGGAAAATTAGCTCATACTGACGTAGAAAGTAGCAATATTTTTTCTTTGTGTAATGAAGAATTGTGCCAGCCGAGGACCTCCTCCTCCCGCACACGCAGTGAAACCTTCGTCCGTTTTCACTCCTACCCGTGCGATCTAAGTAACTTCGGCTACAAGCTGCTTTAAAAACTGTAGAGTAGAACCTCTCAGAGGGATGGAGGGGGAGTGATGACGTAACAGAAGCGAAAAGAAGCGAACGGAAGCGAACAGCAGAGAATATTACGAGGGAAGCACACTGGGTGCTCATATCCAAGTTTTCTTCTACTCTCTGCCTTCCTTCGTCTCTGGGAAATGAAACAAAGGAACGCTAATCAATTCATGAAAGATCCAAGAAAGGCTATCCGCAGGCTAACACAATATTTCATTCCATAAAGAAAAAATATTGCTACTTCGTACGTTAGAATGAGTTTATTATGGGTATTGTTTTGAATCCAATGGGTATAGTAAATGTTATGCATTCGAACGCGTGGAGGAGGGGTGAGTACCTTAACGTTTATATTATTGTAGTTGATGGACATGAGATAGCACTGAATTTTCATACATGCTGCATCGACGTATATTTTTCCAAAATCGCTGCTGGTGATGGTTTCCAGGATATCATTTACAGTAGCGTAATTTTCGTTGACTAGGGAAATTGCACCTATGACATCACAGTTCATACGCATAAGATTTGATTAAAAATCACAATCCATGTTAATAAGATGAACCATGCTTGAACGAACGGCAGTGCACTCACAAGTGCTCTTCTGAATCGCGGAGCCCAAGTAGCAACTTTCGTGGCCGCTAGCAGTATAAAAGCAAGGCAGCTCATCCGTTTACGTAGCCGCGGCACGGCTTCAATTCGCGCAAAATTTAACAGTATAAAACATTATTGAAAATCTCAGCCGCTACTGCAGTTTTTACACCATAACAAGTGACATTGGTGTACTATCAACTATTACTCTTTACTAGAGAGCCCATCCGTTAAAAATGACGGCAAAGATTTTATGATTGAGCTTTTTTTGTTCCAGTTCCCAGTACAGGTTTTGCTGTACTATAAATAGGTCTCATCCCTGCAGGCCTGATCTTCTATTAGTGAAACGCAAACTGTATACAAACATGAGGTTTACGATAGCAAACTATCCCCTTGCAAGATAAGGAGTGAATATCAGCTTGGAACTGATCAAGCGTTAAGTTGCACTAAGAAAATTTAGTTAAGTCAAAAGAATTCACTGGAAATGCCCAAGGCTCACCGTATTGTGGATACCAACTGATTGTTGACCTTTCAGCGTCGGAATTTGGCTGCGATGCAAGGAGCTTTTAATGGGAGGAGCAAGCCCAAGCACTCTCTAGGCTAGTAAACATATGGCTTTGTCACGTGATCAAAGCTGGCGTTTGACGCCCTAAAAGTGGCTGAAGTGGCAGTGGTCAGCACATACAATTAAGGAAGATACAGACAGGCAGTTCTTCAATATTTTGGCGAAGACAATCGTGTCTGAAGATTTACATCCCAGTGCTCACCCTGTTCCCTTCATCATCAGATGGCATACAGGATACAAGTTTCCTTCACTACTTCCATCCGCTCGGAAATTCGTTAATGGTTAATAGCTATAAAAGTTGAGCTCAGGACTCCTTCCTATATAGGCTGCGTAAGGCAATGCCGCTTTTCGATTGGATAAAACACTCAGCGAGTTTAAGGGAAAAATTTACTCGCAAAGCTCCCGTAGGATAAATAGAGAGGGTGCGCTCCTCTCTATTAGAACATCCTTGCTGCGATGTAAATTCAATATAAAAAGGCGTCTGTTCAGCGTGAAGATTCAACTACTACGATATCATTCAGCAATGAAAGCGGGGATCCAGAGCCCGGGATCCAAAGGCCGGAGATCCAAAGCTATATATGTCACCAGTACTCCAAGCGCTGAAATTGTATGGTATATCAATATGTTTTTCAGTACATGAATTTTCTCCTATTAAACTCTTAACTGCGTGACAGAGAGACGGACCAACATCGGAGCAAGCAAGCAAGGGAGGGAGCAAGGGAGCTTAGCAACTGACCAACAACTGTGCTTTATTATATGGTGGATTATGAGCAATTCAAGTCCACAGAGGTTAATATTTTATTTGCAAGTTGCTCAAGGCCACGACTACGCAGTCGCTTCAGTTGAGTTGGCTCTAGGCTGTTAGCGGCAACGAAAGTTGTTACGTGGGCACTGGGCTTAAGTTACAATCAGTCATAACTTAGGATTGACGTGCAGAAGGCTATATTCGTAGGGAAGCGTGTCATCACTTTAAAAAAATTTGAACAATAATATGTAAATGATTGTAATTTTTGAACTAAAGATAAAGAAAAAACATATCATCAATCCTTCCGCATTCACATTTTCTAACTTTCGCGAAGGGTTCACAAAATTTGTATATTACCTCAAAGATTTGCCCATCGTCGAAAGCTGGTTCTAGTAAATATTAGGTCCCTAAAAATTTATTATTGCATTCGATATGGGGCAGCGAAATGCGTATTTTCATTTCTTATTATGCATATAACTAATACGAGGCTATGCTAGACCCTACAACAGTGGATTCTAAGTGTGTTGGGACAGTCTATCCAATTAATAAACACTAAACTATATACAAATTACACTAGTTGACCCGTGCGTGAAAAAATTCACGCAACAATAGATATATAGATTTGCTTAATATAGGCCGGTGCGGAATCTTCTCGTCTTTGACTTGCTTCTTCATCACAAGAAATTTGTGATTACATTTCTTCATTGAATGTACTTTCCTTACTAAAATACATAGAGAGGAAAACGCTGCGACAGCCAACTCAAATTAGCGTAAGAGATACGTGCTTTCTACTGAGCAGTACATTTCAATTCGTCTTTAGCACACTCCTTCCCTCCCTTACATAACATGCAAAAAAAAAACTTTATTAGTAAGCGCTGAAACATCGCTGAATTTCAATCTCGCTGCTTATCCAGAATGCACAGTGAGATAGCTTCAGCATAACAAAATTTTCGCGTCCAAGAAGTTGGTATAAATAATTACTACGTCTACTGTACCGGAAAAAATTGGTTTCTCTACGCTTCGCTGATTTGCTACAAAATGTGTACATCGTAAACCAAAAGAAAATATAATTTCGATGTACATAGAGTAAAGTAATGAATATCAGGCTCCACGGGAACGGCAAGAGAAGCTCGAAGAGCAAGAACTGTATTCATTGTTATTAACGATTAGTAATATTTTTTGCTCACAGTCGATATTACTTCTAATGAATATGAAGGTTTGTATCCAAGATACTCGAAGGACTCGGAGAAAACTTGTTCTGTTGAAAGAAGAACCCAAAATGGAGAAAACCATTTGCTGCCAAGAAATCGTGGTTTTTACGCTCGTGCTGACCGCTGAAGAATATCTTACCATTTGTCTCGATAATTATGCGTTCAAATTAAGACGATCAGTGTAAACTAAAGGCGGCTGAAGTTTGGATGGAGAAGACCTCAGATGAGAGTACACATCACGATGGAAGAGATTGTTTAGAGAAGCTGTGTGCATCTGCATCGAGTGGACTTCAAATTTGTCAAAGAAAGACCGGAATTAGATATCCTGTTCGAGTGCCACCATCAGCAACCTGGAATATTTTCTACCTGTCAGTTTCCTATGAAGCTTGGCAGGATCAGCACAGTCTTTTAACCGATGATTAAACTGATGAAGCCAGGAAGGCCAGAGCTAATTTTTGCCTATACATTTCATTGAGCGTGACAGGAACCAATGAATAAATAAAAATATAAATATCTATATAATAATACGCTAGTACCTACGTACCTACTTACTTTTTGTGTCACGCTCTTCATCATTAATAGATAGAAGGAAATTCGAGCTTTATTCAGTTCGAGAAGCTGGCGTATCTGTTATACGGCTGTAGACTACTTAAGAAACGGGCAAAACTTATCAAATGCCAGCGATCGACGAAATTAATGCAACGCAAATCCGAGTGCAAAAGGAAGCTAGATGAGATAGAACGTCAGCTTGCAAGATCACACGA
>LQNS02278096.1:29587410-29601605 GCA_001587735.2 Parhyale hawaiensis | reverse complement strand
CCCCCCCCCCCCAAAAAAAAAAAAACACTTACTTGGCAAGCAAGGTGTCTATGTTGATATCGAAGGGAATATCACCTGTGTACACAGAAGTGAATCCAAGCGGCAACGATCTGAGGTTCTGGAAAGAAAACGGCCGAGTGAAAACGATAAGCATTGAGCAGAGAGCGACGAAACAATGGACTGTTTCAACTCAAAGATATTTCTTATCTGTGGCGAGAGAAAATACAATAAAAAGATTTTCAATTGACCAAAAAAGATGGAGTTGCAGCGAATCACAAATTATAAAACGTAAACGCAGCCACGCTCAAAATATTCGTAAAAATAATAACCTGTTGTTTATCTATCTGGCTAAACAGTACGTAATATTTTCTGCGAAAACAATGGAAAACATTCGACTAAAATGTGGCTGTATATCTTGAAATATCACGAGAATTTTCTGGTACGTTTACTGGCATACTTTTTTCTATGAAATTTATCATTTTTTTAAGAATATGCCTACTGCAAAATTTAGGGGACTTCGAATAAGAAAGGGCTCGTGATACAAGTTCAGAAACTGAAGACATTATGATAACTTTTTCATGAAGGTAATATCCCACTTTTCAGTAAAGTACTCTAGACTTTTTTTTCCCAAAGTCAAATGACCCATAGTCAAATAAAGTATGTATGTATTGTTGTAATTATCTTTGGGTACAACTCACACACGTTCCACTGTTGATTGTTACTTCTACCAGAGTAAAACTATAGCTTCTGCTAGTGATATCACACATTGCGGGCGCCCGTTTGACACATGCTAGCTTATAGGTAGGATAAACACGTCCATCGTCATTTAAAACTAGAACAGGTTCTAATTTTCTACTATGACGTTCTTGCTAAGGCGGTATATATACGTACTACAGACACAGTTTACAGCATTTGGGCAAAGTCTGTTTGGACGCCAATCCGTGTAAACTGGCTCTCCTTCCACAGACCTCAGAGCGTATTCGTCAGCAAGAGAGTGTCATCAAGACACTTGAAGACAGTGGGTATTCTGTAGAGTACCATAAGGGACTGTTCTTGCACGTGTACACTCTATGTAAGTGTACACTCTATGAATGTAAATAATTATTCTACCGAAAATAGAGTACTGTCCTACACTTTGGATGCAGAGTAAGAGGGAAAAAAACTAGAACTGCTAAAGTTAATTAGAGATCGTTCGCTGCCATAATTCGAGGCATGTAAGAGTACGACAACCACACGCAACTTATATGGCACCAGTTGTAGAAAGAATAAACCCAGCATCGTGACTCCACGCACGCGAGGTGATGTGAGGTACGTCACCTGGACTTTTTCAGAATACGCACAAGATACACAATGCAAGGTACTGAATGCCTACGTACCATACTCACGTATGGTATGTATATGAAAGTTGTGCTCTATCAATAGACGACCCATAAATACCTTGCAAGCCTTGATAAATGGGTTCAGCCTCAAGTTAGATGATTTCCCTGCCAAATTATACATAATGGCACTACATGAAAACATACGAGAAACTACACTGAAAACGATAATTCCCTATATAATTGTTGTATTTGTCAAGCCTGAAGCACCAGCAGCAGCAAAGCGTCCCCCCCCCCCAAAAAAAAAACCGTGTCTCATCGTCACAATTTAAGAACAGAAGCATAACTTACATCGTAAGGAACTCGAGTCTGTCCATACGGTCGGACAACTTGCAACTGGTTCCTAACTGCAGCCAGGTCCCCGGGAGTTGTGTCGCGCAGGATTGTGTAAGGTTGGTTGACTTTGGAGAATACCATCGTCTGGAAGAGTAAAGAAACACGTGACTTAGAGATGGTAACTCAAAAACTCTGATGCCATTGTTTGGAGAAGTTAAGATAGATTACGGAACAAGATGAATTTTGCCGAGGAAGCGGTGATAAAACGGTAATTCGGAAATGCCATGTGTGGAAAAGTTAAGGATCGGGATCCGTTAAAAACTGTAATGCGGAAATTGATGTGTTACATGATAGACCTATAATAAGCGGTAGGAAACTGACAATTATAAAGATATTTTCTATATTACAATGTGCGTTTTTAAAGCAAAGTCGGGCATAAAACTGGGATACTCCAGTTCGTAGACTTTCAATAAACGAGAGGGAAATCTTGAAAATCGATCCTAGAAGCTTCTTTTTCTACGTTTCATTAGTTTACGTTAAGGGTAGACTAAGTTGGGTAAAGAAGGTTGCGTTAGGTACAATTATAACTATATAAGGTTAACCTCTGTAAGATTGTGTTACTTTAGTTTTCCTTGCCATAGATTAAGGAACGGTTTATTTTCAGGCCAAGTAAAAGTGAATAAAACAAAGACCTGTATTGTGACATTGAAAAACCCAAGTGCTCAAATATTCTAATAAACAAGAGCCAGAAATGATCATTGGTCAACCTGGGGCGAGCGATGGTGCGTCAGAAAATTCTCCTTCTTTGTGATGGGCACGATTGTTCAAAAACCGTAATAATGTTACTTCTAAACATAACCCATATCCCAATCAATTTACTTCTGGAGGCGGAGCTTCCACCTCTCTAACTATCCTCTGTATAAGTTCATGATTTAATTGGCGTAACATTTTGAAACAGCAGTTTTTGCTATGTTAATGGCCCCAAATTATTGTGATGCTCCCCAATGTCCCGTGAAGTTTGAGGAATTAAGAGTCTAAACGAGCAAGATTAGTATTTCCCAGCTAAGTTTTCGCAGAACAGCTTTGGAGGCTTTGGAAGAATAAACTGGTGGAATATCGTAATGAAACAAAGCTCTACGGTTTCGACTTCCCTGGCTATTTATTTTTTTATCAGGAATGACATCCCCAACTTCCTAGAACAATTTTTTAATAAGTTTTCATGGGAAGCTGTTGATTCTCGAAGAAATTCATCAGAATTAACCCCTAGCTTGAATTCCAGAAAATAGCGGTCATCCCCTTCGAAGCTGAACTTCTGCACTGAATTTTAGTGATCCAGAAGAACCGTTGGGAAGCAGCTGTTTGTAGTGGATCTTACTCTCTGGATAGAGTTGATTACTCCAGGTGTCGTCTACGGTTAATTGCGAAAATTTTCACTAGCCTCAGTCTTGGTTAAGAGGCTCATCGACATGTCGCTTTTGTTTTTGAACCAGCTGGTCTGCACCGAAAGCTTTGGGCACTCAGTTTACTCAGAATAAGATTTTATTGCAAACTAGAACACTCTGAGAGCGCATACGTCCGTCAAGTAAGGTGACGATTACGAAAATTAAAATTGGTCCTGAGACAATCATTTTCTCTGTATCAACACCAAAATCTCATCATTTGTGCCCTTCAATAGTGTAAACAGCATCCAGTAATTTTTTTGAAGAGCAGTTCATAACTTTTTCAGTTATGCTGCTAACATGCATTATGACAAACATATGAGTCAAACACACAAACGAACGAACCGATCTGTACCAAAATTTAATCATATATGACATTTAAAATTATTACCAACTCCTACAAATTTCATAAAAATCTATTCATCATTTTTTTAATTATTGTGCTAACAATCATAAAATTAAAAACAGTGACAAACGAACGAATAAACACGCGGATCGTTACAAAAATTTGGTAATCTTCTCTTCATAATATACCTAACACCTCATGAAAATTTCATAAAAATGCGTTCATATTATTTGAGTTGTAGCATTGAGAAAAATGAGGCAGACAAACAAACGGATGGACGGATCTTCACCAAAAGTTAATCATCTGTTGCTCTTAACATACCTAACGTTCCCTGTTAATTTCGACAAAATCGGTCCTTAACGTTTTGAGTTATCTTGATGACAGACGGACAGGTAGAAAGAAAGACGGACAGATAAACAAGATGAAAACATAACCTTCTTGGCGGAGGTAATTATTAACATTATTGCTATTACCATATGCCAAGTTTAACCTTACCTACCTACAGTATACACTGTAATCTCAAGAGAGAACGGAAGAAGCGGCATAATTATAGAATGCCAAGAAAAATGAGTAGCCCATGCACGAAGGTGTTCATACCCCTAAATCGCTTTATCCATCTGGATTCCGGAATTAGATGCTTTACATTGTACCGCATCTGCCCATCTGTAGTAACTTCCACTCAAGTTTTGCCAGGAACTTATTACTTGCTCTCCTTTCACCATTACGAAGGATTGACAGAACCCTACCACCCACAACAAACGACTCCAACTTGTACACTAGACCCCTGTGGTTGACCCTGTCAAACGCCGAGCTAAAGTTCAACTGTACAAGGCGTGCATCAGACCGATAATCCAGCGCAGACTGTAAATGGTGTGGCACGGACAACAAGGCGTCACAACAACCCAAACTAGTTCTATACGCAAACTGACTAGCATGCAGCAAGCCCATAACCTCACTAAAGCGACCAAGCGTACAAGTGACCAATTTCTCGAACACCTTCGATAAAATGGGCGTCAGCATAATGGGCCGGTAGCTCCCGACATGGGGCGTCACTGGACCCTTGGAGATGGGAGTAATATTCCCAGTATGCCCACAACGGGGAGAATTTCCAAACCGTATCATGCGCCGAAAGATCTCTGCTAGCTTAGGGGCAAGAACGCCAGCAACCTACTTATAAAAAACTCCTTATTTATACATACGTATTAGGGTGATGCAATCTGCAATAATGTTCCAGAACTCATCAGAAACGAGCTGATGCATCGTTTATAGTAATTTACATGTAACGATAAATCATAAATAAATTTTATAATATTTGAAATGTGCAAACTCTGGTATACACAATATTGAAACTTTGAGAGTAAAATTATTCTTCAAGAAAAGGTACCACTAGTTTCAACATAATAAATCTGAAAAAATGTTCCAGAACTCCTCAGAAAATGCATTGCTCATACTAATTTATATCAAATAATAAATTCATAAATCAAGATAAATGAACTTCATAATAGACTCACCATTATAATAGAAACATCTTCAACATCATCATCGGCTCCTAGCTGTTTCTTTAGCAACAACTCTTGCAATGCAGCATGTGGCCAAAGTATAGAATCTTGGTGGATCTATTGTTTACATGAAAGTTTTGGCGAAACAGTATACTGTATTACACGAAGATTACTAGAAAATTTACTCGTATCACTTTATTAAACAAAGTTTTTTATGAGTTTTCTTCAAAGGAATGCTGAAACGTTTTTACACGGGCGTGAATTATTGTGACATTCTACATTCACGATTAGCAAAGAAATCAACGGAAATATGCGGAGTGTATGATCACTCACTGGCAGTTCACTATGCACTAAGTTCGGAAGGACGTGACACTTGAGTGAGCGAAGCATTATGACACACTACGCCCAATTCTCGCAGCGCAGTATCTCTTCTCTTCAATGAAGTGCAATATAGAGTGAAAAAACTGAACTGAACGAAAATAAATGGGATTTTCCTAATGACTTCCAGGAAAGACGGTGGGTCATATAGGGCTAAGGAGCTTCTTTTGTCGGCCTGGGAAATTCAAATGTATCGAAGAAAGTCATTCGGTACATCCATTAAGTATCGGTATCAGTAGAAGATACAGAAAACATTCGGTATTTCGGTAGATGAAATTACCACGGTACTACCGAAATACCGAATTTCATTCGGTAGTCCAAGCTCTGCATAAGCAGTAACCTGTCCTGTGAAGCAAACTCTAACGACGCATTTACGGGAATAGACAAGATTTATCAGCAGTTCGTATTGAGGGCATGACGTGATATAATATCGGAGGAATTCTAGAAATCCAAGTGTTCCATGGGCCAGCATTCAATAAAATTATTCCAGCAAAATGTCGGATGATAAAAATTACATATTCATTTATTGCCGCGATGTTCGTAATTCTGTTCTCGAATGAGGAAATGAAGTTTTGCTGTGTGGCGACGCAGCGGCACCATTCCCCCCCCTCCTTATAATTCAGTCCGAGGAAGGAGGGAGTACATGGCAGGTGAATTGACCTATTTAGAAAAGGAGATGGTGAGTAGGGAGCACAACTCTCAAGAGCCTTACGTCTATGATGTCATAATTCATACATACAAAACGTAGTCGACTGCAGCCGAACACTTTTTAAGTCTCCATGGGAATTGTCTATACTACGAATCTGTGCAGGTACAAAATCTGGTTAAAGTGTACAGTTAAGGTAATTTTCTCGTAAAAATCGCTTTTTACTCTTTTTTCTCCATTTCTTTGTGCTAACGATAGCGTGCCTTTAATGCAATGTGCACATTAAACAACCAACGGTTATTTGGATCGTATCTACATCAGCTTTAATTACAAGTCGCTAAAAATTCGCATGCTCACATACATCAGTGAATTTCGATAGACAGCCACACCCAGAGTGCTTTCGTCCCGGAAGAGGATGGTCATTACAAACAAGGCGCGTACCAACGACTCTATCATTCTGAAGACTGACAACTGTGAATGATCCCAAGAGTCCTGCACTAGCTGTCAGATGAGAGCCAGCAGGGTGACACCAACCTTCGAATCAAACTGAGGATCAAGACTGAGGTCAAAGCCGTAATTTTTGTGACCATCGTCGTCGGTTCGGCGCACCACCAGCTTGGGCGAGTAAGGCATGGCGACCCCCACAACGTGGGACACGCCGGTAGCCACCTTGCTGCGGGACCACGGAACCATCGCCTCGATGTTGACGCGCAGCAGCGATGAGTATCTGGAAAATATGAACACGAAGAACAAACGTAAGTTAGAAGTAGCAACTTTTTACTGCTGAAATTTTCATTTTCGACATGGCTACGCTGCTCCGTTTATCAGTGTAATCCATATTTTTTTTTGCTTGCTATGGCAACTGAAGTGGATCCACATAGAAGCAACTTATTTTGAGGAGCCCTGTAGTTTCACAACATGGTGAAAGTCAAGGTTTTTCAACCGCTATAAAAAGACCAATGTGAATGCACGTTTGGTTATTCGCATATTGGTTAATCGTTCCATTTATTCCTGTCCCGCATGAAGAACATAGGTACAAATCAGGACAAAATGAATACTGTGCAACAATACTGTGATATAGCACACTGATGATAACAGTCCATAGATGAAGATTAAACTTGGTTGCGGATGGTATCAGAAGTAACAAGGCCTCAGAACTGAGCACGCTTCTCGCTTCACCAGTTATGAAATACATAATTATAGTGCTTCTCTTACCACGTGCATGGATTCTGCTTCTGTAGATAGTCTTTCGCGTGGAAATTTTATAAGGACTAAATTTACGATGCAGAAAGTAAATAGATGACAAGCGAAGTGGATGAAAATATCGCGTTCTTTAACCCCCTCTTCGTAATTCTGTTGTACTCTGAAAATATTTTTAAATAATCTTAACTTCTGTCGGATAGGCTTAGTAATGAGTTACTCACAGTTCTTTGTAATTTGTAGCAGTAATGGTCCACTCGCTTAAATCCGGATCAGCATCGCTTTCCAGTTTCCCAGTGATGCGGAACACCGTCGGTTTCGCCACCTGTTGGATGACATTCTTCTTAAACTGCTGGTAAAATAAAGTTTCTTATAGACCATCATATGCTCAAACTTAATCTTCTAAACCTCATCTCCTCCCCAGTGTAAAAAGAAAAAGTTATATATAGTTTATAAATTAAGACGTCATCGATGGGAACAGTGACACCAAGCAAAGCTATGCTAAGAAGGCTTAATCTACCTGGAACTGCACACAGGTG
The DNA here is from genome assembly GCA_001587735.2 of Parhyale hawaiensis. Lineage (NCBI taxonomy): Eukaryota > Metazoa > Arthropoda > Malacostraca > Amphipoda > Hyalidae > Parhyale > Parhyale hawaiensis. The sequence goes on along the minus strand of LQNS02278096.1, from coordinate 29,593,906 downwards.
CACTTGTGTAACTAGTGTCCATTGCTTTGCAGAAGTCAGAAGCAACTTGATTAACTTTGCTGGAGACTTCTGAAAGCTCCGCCTCATACTGTCTGAAGAGTAATGACTTGGGAATAATTCATCAAACTCGATCGAACGGTGTGAAGCTTACGTACCTGCCTGGAGTTCCAAAACAAGACAAGCCTATTTGGCTGAGGCTAGCTTGGCTTCGCCATGCCAATCGATCTTATATTGAGTGCTCTTCAGTCGACCTAAGCTAATCTCACTTCTCCGAAGCTTTAGACGACAGTTTTTGTTCCGCTGCTTCGAATCGTGTTGCAGGAATTAAAAGCAGTCCAATCACGCTTGAGGCGGTGGGAAAATCCGTTTCACGGAGCACGATTGAGTCACCAGTCGTCTCATGGGCAACTGAACGAAGGTTAAAATCGGAAATTTTTCGATTGAACTGAGCGATGCGCTAAGCACCACCGCGATACGAAGAAAGAAAATAATAACAATAAGGAACCTGTAGCGTATCTTGCAAAACGAAATCCGAGGAATAGATTAGATTAGAAAGCTGGCAGAAGACGGACCAAGAGGCCCAGTCCCAGAGAACAGCCGAGACTCTTGTGCGTCACGGGCTGTGTCGCTGTCAAAAGCCCAAAGAGTGAATCGACCGAAGCATTGCTGTTCTTCCGAAAATAGAGGCAGAACTTCGGGAAAAAACCGGGGTAATGATAAATATAAGAAAGAACGAAGAAGTCACGTAAACGAACTTACGTTGGTGACCACAGGCAGACCCAGATCATTGACGGTTGTGAAGGTCGTGTCCACAGGGTTCACGTACGTGGTTGACTTGCCGTACGGGTCATCTCCAATGCCAAAGAACGCATTGTTAACTGCAACACAAGAAATGAGATTGAGCAGAAAAAAGAAGTTCATTTTCAGACGGCGTCGTGCTTTTCATAACTTGCGTACGTCTGATTCGCACTCACGGATCCAGATAACTCAAAGGGCTTACACCTTCTACTTCGCCGACACTTCTGACGCGAGCGTTCGCTTCGCCAATTCGGACTGACTCGACTGGATTGCGTTCGAGAGAGTAGAAAACTCAACTGAGCAGAGCTACTGTAGAAGTAATGAAACCTCGAAGCTGGCGCAATGCGGTAAAGTTAATTTACAGGCGAAGAATAATGCTAAAAAAGATTCAATAATTAGGATGTTTCAACACAACCTATCTTGTTGTTATATTAAGAAGCTAAAGCTTCGGTTTCAACTACAAAGGTGGTCTTGAAAAAACTAAGGGATATGTACAGTCCAGTCCGACGGTAGAAGCGTGGAAACCGTACAGGAAGCTGTTCTAATACAGGATCACTGTGTAGCCGCGCTGTAGGGGAACAGCAAGTCGTGAAAGAAAAGACCTTTTCATGGAAGCATCTGACCGGGGTAAAACGGTCCCTTCACGTCATATCTCGGGGTAAAACGGTCCCTTCACGTCATATCTTGTGGTAAAACGGTCCCTTCACGTCATATCGCGTGGTAAAACGGTCCCTTCACGTCATATCTCGGGGTAATACGGTCCATTCACGTCATATATCGGGATAAAATGGTCCTTTCACGTCATATCTCGGGGTAAAACGGTCCCTTCACGTCATATCTCGGGGTATAACGCTCCCTTCACGTCATTTCTCGGGGTAAAACGGTCCCTTCACATTATATCTCGGGGTAAAACGGTCCCTTCACGTCATATCTCGGGGTAAAACGGTCCCTTCACGTCATATCTTGTGGTAAAACGGTCCCTTCACGTCATATCGCGTGGTAAAACGGTCCCTTCACGTCATATCTCGGGGTAATACGGTCCATTCACGTCATATATCGGGATAAAACGGTCCTTTCACGTCATATCTCGCGGTAAAACGGTCCCTTCACGTCATATCTCGGGGTAAAACGGTCCCTTCACGTCATATCTCGGGGTAAAACGCTCCCTTCACGTCTCATCTTGTGCTCAGAACCATTTTTCATTTCTTGACTAGGCACACTGGGCAGTTCCTGTCAGTTTTGGTCCACCTCGATAGTCATACTTTGAAGGCCACACCCAGTCCACTGATGTAGGACTTTGTGGGCTGCGAACTAGAGCGTCTCGAGGTGTTTACAGTGACGGTTCTAGTCATAACTTGTACTCGGCATACCGATCGATCGTTAGACTGTACACCGATGTGTCACTATAATGCACTCGAGCTCCACTTATGCTACAAGCGCTTATTCAGCAGCTATGCACCGCTGCTCATTGCCCATTGCTTATTATCCTGTTGAATGAATTTATGTGTAAATTAGAACGCCTCGTGGCGCAAGACCATCAGCCAAGGTAGGGGGCAAATTCCAAGCTGTCATTTATAATGGCCATTTTACTCTTCAGTTTTGGCATTTTTCTATATCTCATTCAACCCATCTGACAGTATGACTGCCTGAAATTCAAATTCAAAAACATTTATTTCTCCCTGAAGGAAGGTATTCAATGCACATATGTTATTACGACTCAACTCCTGCCTGTGTTTGGGTGGACAGACAACAAAATTCATCGCCGTCATTTTTCACGGCTACCTAATTCTAACTTTTTTTCATTGTTCACATCTAAGTCAACGCACCTCACTCCCTACAAAAAATCATGAATATTGCTCAACTGCTTCTGCTTCTTTCTGGGTACAGTTACAACATTTAATTCAACGTCTTCAATTTTTATGGCCAGCTAACTCAAAATTTTTGCTATTTTTCACATCTTAGACGACCCGTCTGACTGCCTAAAAAAATTATTGTTATCGCTCAACTCCTTCTGCCTCTTTTTGGTTGGACAGAAAACAAAATTTATCGCCGTCATTTTCTATGGCAAGTTAATTTTAGTTTTTTTGCATTGTTCATATCTAGGGCAACCCACTAGACTCTCTGCAAAAAGCTATGAACATTGCTGAACTCCTTCTACCGCTTTTCGGATATACAGAGAAATATATACTGGGTGTCTAAACAAACGTTACATTTTCAATTGGCTGCTGTTTCACCTTTTCAATCAAAGAGAAGAATAGATCTTATATGAGTTGGGAATGTATCTTATATATCGAAACACAGCAGCCAATTGAAAACGTACATTTTTTTTATACATCCAGTATAAGCTCCCCGGACAAAAAATGAGTCACCTGTTACTAATACGGTGTATGATCTCCAAAAACTCGTAGAATAGCAGCAATTCTGGAAGGCATTGAGTCTACAAGATTTCCTATGTAAACCTGATCCATTTTGAACTGCTCTTGCATCAATCGATTCCTTAAATCAGCCAATGTACCTGGAGGATCTTCTCGGGGCCTAATTTGCCCTTCAAGATGGTCCTGTATTTTCTCGATGGGGTTCATGTCTGGAGACGTAGCCGGCCCAAGGACCTTCTACAGTATGTTACCTTTGATTATGCAAATACAATTTTTTTACTTTATTTTTCAAGATAAGGTCTAACTTTGAAATATCAATATTAACTAAATGTATGGCTATGTTGCTACTATACACAACACTTGTAACATAAATATTTAGCCATTTGCCAAGTTAATCATACAATTTGCTTATATATATACACGAGTTTTTTACTGTTACCTCAGATTATGCTACAAGTTAATAAAAACGTCATCAAGAGGAAATAATACAAGTGAACAGGAATATTTTCATTAAACGTCCAAAACCACGAAATTATAACCAAAACAATTCAATAAAATCTGAAATATGTGTTCAGTAGTGGTAAACATAACAAGTTAACTTTGAACAGGGCAACCTCCACTTTCCATGATTTTCATAAGGCGATTATCAACAAACTTTGTCAGATTTGATATTTCAGACGGTGGAATAGAATCTGCAGCTGTTTTTACTGCATCCCACAGACTTACTTTGCTCGAAAACTGCCGACCACCTTCATAGACCTTCCTTTTGATTATTGCCCAGAGGTTCTCAATACGATTTAAATCGCGGCTACCCATGGAGGACCCATCCAGACGCCCATCCATCTGGACCCTCAAGAGTGGCTCTGCATTCGTCAGTAATTATGACTTTCCATAGCTTCTGCAGAACCTCACATCTTGTATTTCTGTTTAGTATTGGGGCTCCAGCGTCTTCAAATATCGCCTTACTTATAGAAAGTTGTTTTCTTGTCATGACACCTTCAAATGTCGCATATCCCGAGCAGTCAGTTTCCTCGTATAGGCTCTATCCGGAGTTTTCCGGTTGACCTTACCTTCAATTGCATAAGCCCTAATTGTTCGGTGATCACGCTGTAATTCCTTGGAAACTTCGAGGGTTGTCTTACCAGATGCCAGTAACGAGGTCATTTTGATCTTTTCGTCACTGGTTAGACCGCTTTTCTTGGCCATGTTGACTAGAGAGTGATGTTGCATAATCTGGCGTAACAGCAGATAAGCAAATGTTGCCAAAACGTGGAAAATGGTTCCGTTTTTATTTTTCTCTAATTGTTTTTATAGTTACAACATACCTGTGCGGTAACTAACTATTAACATTTTAGATGTTTGACATTTATCTTGAAAAATAAGTAAAAAAAATTGTAAGATACTGTATAGAGAGGGGGAGCCAGGAGCTTCATCTGTGAAGCTCAAGAGTCTCTTTAGGCTGTCAGCCAGTGACGTATGCACCAATCGCATATCAATAAAGAGTCTATTATGGCTGCAGCCAGTCGCGTATACACCTATCGCATGTCAGTTACTCGGTTTGTCTACCGCTCCCCCGTCACTTCCAACAGTGAGATTAATGAGCGCATCTCACAGCCGTAAGAGATCTGGTTGACTCGCTGGCGAATCTGTGAATGGGCCGCAGGGCTCTCCCTTCTCTATTGAAGCTCTTTGAGCCGGCCATGTTAGGTACCTTACATAGCCAGCAAGGTTTTCATTCCAATGGATGGCCGATCTAGCCGGATACTTCTCAAAAATCTGGGAGTTATCATCCTGGAAGATTGGCAATGTAGCAGTTCGATCCTCATGCAGATGGTGTGCAAATGTCACAACTTGTTCATTTAATAAATCGATGCAGCCTTCCTGATTCAGTTTGAAGGTTGTTTCAACCAAAAGGCCTATTTCCGAGTAAATAAAACAGCTTCCTTGGGGTTCAAATTTCTACACAACATACGTGCTCGTGGAGGTCCTACACTTCATTAGTAACAGGTGACAAACTTGTTGACCGGGGAGCTTATATTTTACTTCGTTTGCGGGTGATAATAATGCAAAAGAGTTCACCAACTCGACTACCTCTATATAGTGCGGACCTTAAACGTCACAAATAATGATGAACGTCATAATATAAATACCAGTTGCTTATTAGGCGCAATACCTAGAAATATTTCGGTTTAATACCCCAGGTTTATGTCTCTCATCAAACTCTTGACAAAATTATGGTATGGAGGCTACAAAAGAGCGGGCAAATATACTTACTGCTGTCCCTGATGAAATTTATGATGAAAACATGATCCAGTGGTATGAAAAGCGTCATGCCTTTCATTGGCGTCAGGTTAAGTAACCCGCTCACCAGTTCTCTTGCTTTCTCTTCGATGTTCAGATTTGACTGAAAAGGAAAGCACAATTTGTTTAGTATATGACAAATTTGAGACCAATACGACGACACTAACATTTTGGTACTGGTTAGTAGCTAAGATCAGTCAGTAAAAGGGGGAACTATGCAGGGGAAGACAACCGACCATGGGAGAAGCGAATTAGAAAAAAACTAATCAAGCCATTGTGACTTCTAGCAGGAATTGATGAGCGCAGATAGCGTTAAGGCTCAGATATAATTCTTAGCCCACATAATATGTTTGGGATAAACATGCTTCACAAAATTAACTATATCAACATTAGATGGCCAGCCTGAATATTAGGCCAACCTCCGAATGTTAAAAATCTAAAAACAAATTTTGAGTTTTTAAATGCAACCCTCTCTGAAGGACGTGTGTAAAAAAAACGTTTTCACTCTATTCGAGGAAATTTTACATTTGAAATTTTAGAAATTTGGTGATGAACAATCTAACTTTTGAAGTGGTAAAATAAATGAAATCATTGCAAAACTATTGCAAGTAATAAATACTCACCTCATTAACTGTTTCACAAAAGCTAACACACTAATTTAGAAAGGATTGCTCCCCAGCAAGTAGCTACAGGACTACCTGTTGGATCCACTTCAGATTTTAAAACCCCCCGCGTCACCCGGTAGAAGAGAAGCTGGCGTCTCAGGACGCACCAAAGGGTCACCCATCAAGTACATGCTTCGAAAATGATGACTGTATTCTCGTTTCAAGCCCCCTTTCTCAAGTGGTGAAGAACTTGTCCACCATTAAATCTAGAAAGAAAATCACACTGCGCGATGAAGTAGACGTTTTACTCTAGTTAAATCTATCTACTATATAATAATTCACGTCGTGTTTTTATTTATTTATTTATATATTTATATCTTTCCTGTCACGCTCTATGGGAATAAGATAGGAGAAAAT
>LQNS02278096.1:29557091-29571735 GCA_001587735.2 Parhyale hawaiensis | reverse complement strand
CCAACTCAGGGGCTACCCGGAGCCCCAAACCCACAGCCGGCTCATACAAACAAAGAGGCGTCCGGTGGCCGGACAATGGGGGCGGCCTGATAACGCGCAGGCCACGCGCAGGCCAAGTGAAATAATTATTGGCGGGTAATGTTTCTAATAACGTTACGAATTCCCACTCACCCCAGCCGGTGTTCTGGCGCAGTTTACGCAAGAAGGACTCGAGCTGCGGCTCCTTCACGTCCCCAATCTGCTGCGACGGCCTGTTGAGTTCCGCGTCAGTCGCCGCGCTGCCGTCAAAGAGCGACAGCTGCTCTGCCTGCTGGACTTGCTGCGTTCCAAATGATCCAAAGCTCTGTGAAAGTACATTTGTCAATAACTTTGTACTATCTCGTAATTTCACTTTACTACCAAAATAACAGTCCAAGCCATTCAAAGCTTCACAATGCATTTCATTGGCTTTATTGTTACTGATAAATCCTTAGAAACAATCAGTTTTTGATTCTGAAACTAACGCGGAACTAGTTGCTGTAATATGTTCGCCTTCTGACATAGTTCTGTATATGCGACATAAATAGATTAGATAGGCGGCAGTAGACGAACCAACAGGCTTATTCCCAAAGAGACACAGGAACTTACACCCCGGCTGTCTATGATCTATTGCCATTGTGTCACTAGGATACATATGACTGAGAAAAAAATAAGAAAAAAGGGGGGGAGCATCTCAGTCATAGAGACGATCGTGCACGCACGCAAGCAAGCAGGCATGGTCAACAGCCGCTGATATGTGGGGCTTAGAGACGTCTATCTGTGTAGTCGAAGCAGGAAAGAGAGAAGAAGATAGGCGAAGGTAGCCTCGGAAGCTTTGGCCGTTAAGAGTTTTCGACTCCTGGAGGGGGAGTTCTTAGTTGTGGAGGATGTCTCTCCCAATGTTTGTCAAGCCGATTTTGTAACGTATTGACTGTCTCCGTACCGACAACGTCGGAAGGGAGCCTACTCTAAATGATCACTATGAAATATGGAAAGATCTGCTGACTAAAGGTTGTTCTTTCAGCTTTATACTTGAGTTTTTGACCCTTTTCCAGGAGCATATGAAAAGAAACTGTAGTGATAGTAAAGTTCCTATAGTGAATTTGTTTAGTATGATCCTTAGCTGGGTAAGTTTACTGAAACAACGAATTTTTGAAGCAACATCTACTATTCTCCGAAAGTGCTTCCTCAAGTATTATTATATCTTGTTTAAACATCCCTACCAACAACATAAGCATCAAGATGAAACGTGAGGTATAAAAATGTACACTTATCCTTATAAAAATCTCTAAGCATTGAACGAATAATTCTTCTTTTCATCCAATAAAGCGAACTCTTGCCCTTTCATTATTAGAAGTCTGTACGGCTGTCACGGAGCGCCAGGACTCCTCTCAGCATCCTGGCATAGTTGCCCTTCAACAAGGGTTGAAATTCGCAGGGAAACTAGTGCAGTGCGGCGTGCTACCTCTGAGTGTACACATTTTCTAACAAATAAGTCCCCCCTCCTATAATGTTTATTATATAATGTTTCCCAGTGTATGTGAACTGGACAGATATGCACAGGTATAATTCTAATTAATAATTTATGAATATCGCATCTGTATCCCTGCGAACCTACTGCTGTGTATAGAGTTAGATTCTATCTTGTATTGGTTTACATGTTTTTGTGTTCGCGAGATGGATTACCACGCGAAAGGCATCTTACGTATGACTGGGTAACACGTCAGGAAGATCGCTGTCGCAGTCTGGCGCATGAACAAGAACATGCAGTGGCTTGCCTTAACGGAGTAAAACCGGTGCAGGCAGTACTCCCAGCTCTTCCTAGGATCCCTCCACTAAAACCTTAGCGTAACCACTACGGCGTTGGCTGCAGTCTGCACCCCCGGTGTTCACAGAGTCGGCCATATGTCTAACGCTTAAGGCCGGATCCTCACGTTAGAAAAAGCAGCTAGCGGCTACAGCCAACCCCCTCAGGCCGCTTAGCGCAAGCCGGACAGCCCACGAGTGATACCGGGACCATCTGCAGAGGCATCACATTGCCCCTGCTAATTTAAGGAGACCGAATTACACAAGTCGGATTGCCCGCGAGAGCCATACTGGACCGTCCGCCTAAGAGAACCCTGGCAACGGCGTATGACTTATAGTTGCAATATCTACCTAACAATTAAATCCACTGGTTCGCTTTATATTTATGCTTGAAAATTTGCTCCTATGAGATTTGCGATCTCTGCGAAGGAGGCAATGCGACAATACGGCATCTTGGTGTTTATTAAATATCAAACGAAGTATAAATAATCAAATTAACAAAAGTGTCGACATGAAAAAACGTTTATGTTTCGGGAATAAGTTCCTATCTTCAGAACTAAAAATTACTAAAAACTAGGATTTGAGCGCCAAAAACTAGAAATTTATTATGATAAACTAGCTGGATGTGTTATCGCGGGGAAGTGTAAAAGGTGAATGACTGGAATAAGCTCGGGGGTCCTGATATCAATGTTTGTACAGTCGGGCAGTTATGGAACGTGGTTGGCGGAAGCCATATACAGTCGGGAAAAACGTCCGTTGTGAATAGTAGTGGAGGGAACTGCTCCAGTCCTCCCGCCGCTGGCGCAAGCAGTGCACAGTCACGGAAAAACGTCAGTTGTAAATTGTAGTGAGGGGAACGGCAGAAGTCACTATGTTGAGGCTATGATTGGTTTTATGAATGTACGGAGATCAAAAGTTGTAAGTGCTATTGAATTGGAGAAGTCAATAAAGGAGGTCTTTCCTGCCACTGGGATGGTCGTTGGGTTCTGCATGAAGACGGGGAGCTGAATGTGAAGGTTTTGCTAGGGTTAAGCCTGTTCTGCTGGATATATCTTAAATGTTGGTTAATACAGGCTTTGTAATGCTGTCGAGTGCTGCCCACATACAAAGCTTGATAACTTCTTCAATTGTACCTGTAGACAACACCGGACAACAAAAGTGTGGGGGTTTGTCCTTAAATTTAAAAAAAGATCCTATGGTAAATGTGTTTTTGAAAGAGAATCTAAAATTTATATGCGGGTAGGCTTCGGAGAGGAAAGTTTTCAAAGAGATAACTGTAGCAACGGTGGTTCTTCTGTAGTACGGGAGCGAGTGAAAAAATCTAATTTACAAACAAAAGATTTAGTAATACCGGGGTCGAATACTTTGTCAAGAAACAGTCTGCAATAATGGTCCAACAGATGGTGCGGTTAACCGTCATTCTTGATGAAAGTTCGAAAAAATCTATATCGTTTGAAAATACTAGGTATGAGGAAGTAAGTGGTATGCCCTGGACCGTAAAGTTTTGATTGCATTTATTTTAAATTGGTCAACAGTGGCTGAAGAAACTGGTTCAGAGACCTGAAACTGCCCGACTGTACAAACACTGATATCATGACTCCCCCGAGCTTATTCCAGTCATTCACCTTTTACACTTCCCCGCGACAACACCTCCAGCTAGGCTATCATAATATGTTTCTAGTTTTAGGCGTTCAAATCCTTACGTTTGATTATTTTTAGTTCTGAAGATGGGAACTTATTCCCGAAGCGTAAACGTTTTTTATGTCGACACTTTTTTGTTAATTTAGTGTTTTCTTCTTTGCAGGGTTCTTCATATATATTATTATATAACATTACTGTCATAATTTATTTGTACTTTAGTGCAGCTATCCTCCAGAAGTATCAGATTCACCAATAATTAAGGAGTAAAATATGGGTCAAGGAACGTAGCCACTCATGGATTTGATATACGGTATATTCGAATTTAGTATATGACAGCATTTTTGGTACTATATGACAGCTTTTTTGAAACTGTATCCCTCTCATTTAACGAAAATCAGATGTACTGCCTTCTACAACCACGGTCTGTTCGAGACTAAATACATATAACTTCAAGGGATCAGCACATACACTTCAGCGTACAGGAGGAAGCGGCTATTTTTACCTCGAATTCAATATCTCCGCTTCCAAAGCTGTCCACACTCTGCTGGCCGCCCCACAGATCTTCACTTTGCTCCTGTCCAGTGGTCTGCTGAGTGTAGCCGCTCTGTTCCTGCCCGCACAGCTCGTATTCTTCGTAAGAGTCCTGGCCGTACTTGGAGATGTAGCGACCTGCGTTTGATTGCCGATCGAGGTGTTCTGGTAGAGGAGTTAAACTGTCATGTATTGAATCTCGATTCGGCCTGTAGACTGCACCAGGTAGATTTAAAGAGCTGCACTAATTTTTTCTAGAGCCTTCCACGATTGCGATCGCCGATCATACGATGGCGAAGGTGTGAAGACTATCGCCACCGGAAAAAAAAACTACGATGTTACGATGGAACATGGCAAAAATCCACCGGCGTTTGCGATGGTCAGATAGAAATCGTATCAATCAATCGGCGATGGCAATTTTCTCCATTGCCGATGGCGTTATGAGGAAGAAAATTAATGGCCTGGTGAAACGACTGAACATGCCTTCGGCAATAACATACGATGGGCATCGTCATCGGTTGTACTTCCGTTGCCGATGAAATAATGAATTAAAGCTAAAACAACAGAAAAACAGCCTTACGAGTTTGAAACGTTCATTTACATAGTAACATTAAAACAAAGAGGGGGTTACAAAGTTTATTTTAGTACATTTCCCAAATCTAACAATGCCTCAATTAAAAACCAGGGCCGGGATGCACGAAACTTCACTAAGTGCATTTCGCTCACAAATTTTCCATTAACTTCAGAAATTCAGAAAAATGCAGTTTGTCAGCTACGGGCACATGTACAAACGATTTAGCTTCCCCGCCAAAAAAAGATTTTCCTTTATTTTGTACTCAAGTTAAGGGTGCTAGGACTACCCTTAAATGCAATAAACAGTTGCAGAACCAAAAATCGACGAAGAAACATATAACGAGACAAATTTGGTTCATCTTACATAATATTAACGTTCTTTACGTATTTCTACAAAAGTATCGCTTAAAAACTTTCTTTTAGCCTTGTTTACCCAAGCGCTCAGCTGGCAGAAATTTTATTTCCTGGCAACGTCGCGGAAGCTGCAAAGCTGTAGTAGGCCATCCATTTCTATTGGCTACAGTCAAACACTTTGGGGTGCGAATAAAACTGATTTGACACTATATTTTTTTGATATTCCTCAATAGGTTGGAGCGTGTTAATTTTCGTTGCTCGCTTAAAAATGATATAAAAGTGCACTGCTGTTTGATGGAAACACCCAACGCCATAGCGAGTAGCGGAACTTATACTGAGGCTGATATTTTCACTACTGTTTCGGTCCACATACGGTACCATACCAGGAAAGGAAAAAGAAAATCTTAGAACACTGTAGTGGATACGGGGAACAAAAGACTGTTCACGAGCCCCAATCGCCTTTTCAATGAGATTTCCCATCTAATCATGTGCTTATTTGCGTCTTTGCAAACCCAACGTTGAGTATACGGTGCTCCATTCTGCAAACTGCCACCCGCTAAGCATTCAGTTTACAGCACGCGCATATTTAAAGAACCAATTCTGTCGATACATATAGGCTATCTCATCGGTATTTAAACTAAAATGTGTTGTAAGGTGTGTAAAATTACAAAATATACATGTACTCTAGTCACGGCAGGAAAGTAAGAATTCAGCTGGTCGTCAGCGATTTATTCTCGCGTTCCATCTCTGCTCGTAATGAGGGATGTGATTGGTCGATATCGGGCTACGGACGATTATAAGGATTTGCACGCAGAAGAGCCTAAAGAGACGATAAATGCATTTGAAATTGCTTTGTGTATTGGAGATTTAGTGAACTTAAGATGTCCTCAGGATAAGGCCATTGATGCAGTCTATGGAAGAAAGTTCTATTTAGCGCTATGGGCGTTTTGTGCATCCCGGCTCACAGATTTTCCTTAAGTTCAGAAAAATGCACTTTGTGCGCTACGGACATATGCAGAATTGCTTTTCATTTTCCCATCAAAAGAGATTTTCCTTTATTTTTGCACGTAAGTTAAGGCTAGTATGGCCACCCAGCAGTAATGGAAACAGCTGCCCAACCACATGTATAGTAAAGAAATATATAGAGAGTGCAACTGCTATAAATTTAAGCTAATATTAACCTTACCCATGTATTTGCACAAAAATTTCCTTTAAAAACATTTATTAGCGTGTTCATCTAAACGCTCCATTTGCAGTGAAATTTTCTTTGCGGCAACTAGGCTGCACCTCTGGCAACAGGCAGCATCCAGTGAACTTCGAAAGCGTAATTCCAGAATTTACTGAATATGTTAGGTTCTGAATCAAGCTAAGTTCACACAACAATAGTTTCATTTCACTGAGTTGCATGGCGTGTCCTAACTTTCACTGCTTACTTGGAAATATTAAAAATCTTCAGTGCACAGCTTCTAGGAGCGATGCTCTCTATAGCTACCTACACGGGAGGAGGAGGAGCGAAACGAACTTAGGCTGATATTTTCATAAACCTTTTTGCAGGCATAGAATAGCCGAAAACAAAACATCTTCAGACATTTTGCACTGCATACCGGAAAAAAAAACTGTTCACGAATCTTAACTGTCGATTCGACGAACTCTCTCGTGTAATTATGGTTTGAATTTTTGCGTAAGCATAGCTTTAAAAGTAGGCTATACGACGCTCCATTCTCGACAACTGTCAGCTGCCCAACATTCATTTGCAGCCTTCGCTTTGCTAAAGAATCGATGTAAAGAAACTTTCTCTGTATTAAAATTGTTTCTTTGATTCATTATCTCATTCTTCTTGAAGTATAATGCGTAGTAAGGATTCAAAAGCAAAGAAACATGCCTGCGAAGCAAACACACCCACAATAAAAGCGATCAGCTGATTCCTCAGTGTTTTAATTTCTCGTTTCAATTTCTCATGTAACAAGTACTGTGATTGGGCGGTCTCGGACGAAGGAGGAGTTTGAGCATTCCGACGCAGAAGAACCTAAATATGTGATAAGTGCCTGTGAAATTGCTTTATGCATTGGAGATTTGGTGGACTTGAGTTGTGCTCAGGAAAAGGCTATTTAAGCAGTTTAAGGAAGAAATTTCTTTTGAGCGTCACGATCGTTTCGTACATCCCTGCACTGGGCCTTACATATCGAACCTTTTATCAGCTAGGAATAGTATTACTGGTTTGAAAATCGCACACAGGCAGAGGTTATTTGAAATGATGCTTTTATTCGATGTTTGTGGTCTGAGACGTTTGTATTTTTAAAATGTGTTTATACGATGGTCCATTGCCGATTGTGACACCTTTCGATGGCCATCGCCGACGGTTATTTGCCGATGAAACTCAACGATTTTTGGTTCCGATGCCGATGGAGCGATGGTATTCCCATCGCTTTGGTAAGAGCGATGGCGATGGCCATCGTACCATCGATTTTGCCATGGTACCATCGTAACATAATCGGAGATGCCGACCTCTGAATTTTTCGTATGAAGTGCTGGAAGCCTGCCACTCTTGCATGCAGGCTTCGAAATCGGTATGATCGCAGAACCTATAAATTTCGAACACCCGCAGTAGTAGCAGGTTAGAAGGTGCTGATATTGTCACTGGAGCTCACGATTTGAAGACTATCAGCCAGGCGAGTTTTTGTGGCGATTTCCGCGCTTTGTCAGCATCTGGCGTCCTCGTGCTATTACAGGGACACTGACCCTAGCCAAAAATAGAGAGGATCGGGGCGAGCATGTCTGCACCTAGAGCTTTTTGTTAATGGCGTCGTAGATCTTGACAATCAGTGTTTCGGAAAACTTTTGAAGTAAATTACCTCAGTATTCTACTACCCTCTAGAGTAGAATGCAAAAAATTGCATTATATAGCTCTGGAACATCAGTATTTTGGAAAACTTTGAAAAAATTACAATAGAAAATTTGAACCTATAGTACAACTGAAATATTCGATACTCTACTGTGCTACATCCATCTTCTTGGTAAGATATTTATGGCTATCTGAACGATTCTAGTATTTGGATCACAATTTAATCATAAAAAATCTACTTGGTATATCTTCCATAATTTCTTCATTGACAGCCTTCATACTTCTTTCCAAATCTAACCATCTCATGGTTTAGTACCTTCAACTTTCGTTAACATCGTTTCTTGACTAGCGTCCACATAAACTAACAACAGGTACTCATGGAGCGTCTGAAGAATATGCTGGCCATTTTATGGATCGATCCTCACTGGAACGAAGAGTTACCAATTATTCAACAAGAGCATATGGGGTAAACGGCACTTAAGAGTCATGTCATGAACTCAAGCTTATTTCTGTTGACAGAGTAGCTACTTCATTCCGAACAAGGGAACAACGTTCTCATTGAGCTAGGCGATGTGAGTGTACGGTTGTCAGTTTGACGCCTTCGGTCATTCAGAAAAGACCAACTAGCTACAACTGTAGTTCACCCTGCCCCAACTATGTAAAAACAATAATAACTATTGCCGTAAAATGTTACTGGTATTAATCTTTGCTACTTACTCGTGTCAAAACTGAGGACAAAGCGAGATGGCCCCTCAGCAGGCATCTCCTTGTACACGGAGAGCGTTAAGTACTTCAGGGAAGGTGCCAGGAACCATTTCTCTACTGCCAACGAGCCTCTGTCGATACAGATGCAATGCATGATACACATATACGCAGACATCCACATTCCACACCTGCGTAGTATAATTTCAAATTTATATTTTCAATGAGCAACGCCTAATTCCAAAATATATTTTTACAATCGAGCTAAATTACAAGTGCAACTAGAGCACTCTGAGAGCGCATACCTCCGCCAAGTGAGCCAACGGTAGCAAAAATTCAAATTGGCTCTGAAACCATAATTTTCTTTGCAAAAACTTCAAAATCTAATCATTTGTGCCTTTTTATATTAATAACAGCTTGTTCAATTTTTTTTAAGATCTGTTCATAACTTTGGAGTTATACTGTTAACAAACGTTATAACAAATATGAGTCAAACATACAAACGAACAAACCGATCTGCACCAAAATTTGATCATTTATGTCTTTTACTATTACTAACAACTCCTATAAATTTCATAAAGATCCATTCACTATTTTTTGAGTTATTGTGTTAACAAGCATAAAATTAAAAACAAAGACAAACGAACGAACGAACAATCAGACCATTACCAAAATTTGATCATCTACTCTTTGTTACATACCTAACCACTCATGTTAATTTCATCAAAATCCATCCATAACTTTTTGAGTTATGGCATCGAGAAAAATGACGCAGACAAACAAACAAACGGATGGACATATCTTCACCAAAAGTTAATCATCTGTTCNCAAACAAACGAATGGACATATCTTCACCAAAAGTTAATCATCTGTTCCTCCTAACATACCTAACAATCCCTGTAAATTTCATCCAAATCGGTTCATTACTTTTTGAGTTATCTTGGTGACAGACAGACAGACAAATATACAAAGAGACAAAGAGACAGACAAACACGACGAAAACATAACCTCCCTGGCGGAGGTAATAATGATGAGAACATAATGCGAATATCAGATGATAAAATTTAAGAGGCAAAAAACTATTTAGTGAACGTGTAAGCAGAAGAGCTCTTGCTTTCGTGGTCACAATGAGAGGTGCATTCCATAAGGTAGCACTGGAAATAATTTACCTCGCTTATAGGCCCAAGGCTTTCAGCTTAACAAGAAACAGAATTCACAGAGCAAAACATGCAGCTTGTCAAGTAAAATGAGAAGCCCACCGCTGTGAAAAAGGGGTGGAAGAAGATTTTACAAAAAAAAATACTTGGATAATGAAGAATGATGTTAAAACTACGTTAAAGTTAACCAGGGTCAAAATTACAATTATTATGGTTGTGTAATTAAGGATAACAAGGCTCATTGCATAACATGGCATCCAATGAGAGGATAAAAGTATGGTCATGTAGAATGCTGCGAGAATCGTGGAATCCATGCCCGGGGGTGTTGCCACATAAGATCAACATGAACGGGAACGACAAGTAAGGTAAGAAGAGGAAGAGTAGAACAACGCATCATCAGTATAAGAGTGTCAAAATGGAAGCAAAGTGAACATGAAATGAAGACGTGTCTAATTAAAAAGTAAGGTTATGTTCTCCATTAGGGTCTCCAATAGGGGTGCAACTCCTCACAACATAGGCTGGATAGCCGTATAGCGAACAACAGGTTTTCAGAAAGAACAATAAATTAATATTGAAAGTGTTAGATAAAATAAAATTCAGTCTTCCAGGATTACAGAAAACTACATCTGACGTTACTGAGGATTAACTGCTCCTATTGCATACGCTCATTTTTCGCCTTCCCTAAAGTGTTCTACTTCATTCTTCTATGATAACAAGCTTTCGTAAAATTCAACAAGTGGCCCTTTCTATATGGAGGTATTATATGTGGCCCAATTTCAAACCGATAAGCACACCCAGTGTGCTTCCCTTGGCCAAAGCCAAGGTATTCAGTTCTACACACGCTGTTGCGTGTAACGATTAAAGTTACTCTGTCATTACAGTTTTAAGAAAATGCGTCAGTGACCGATTCACTTTCCCATTCCCTGTAAACAAACACACACACACACCCTGTTAACACTTGGCGAAGAATATGTTGGTTCAGGGCCTAACTCCTACATTATATCAATGAAAGCAAAATATTCAAGTTGTTTAGTGCAAGTAACCTGTTCTCAGTATGTTCAGTAGCTTGAGAACGTAAAAGAGTATTATTTTTCCTCTATGTCATTTCAAAATTGTGTTAACCTGCGGGTAGCCTTTCTTGGATCTTTCATGAACTGATGAACATTCCTTTGTTCCATTTTCCAGAAACGAAGGAAGGCAGAGAGTAGAATAAATATTGGATATGAGCACCCAGTGAGCTTCCCTCGCAATATTCTCTTCAGTTCCCTTCCGTTCGCTTCTCTTCACTTTTCGCTTCGTTTCGCTTTTCGCTTCTGTGACGCCATCACTCCCCTCCATCCCTCTGGGAGGTGCTACTCTATATAAGGCGGCCTCGAGAAGAGGTTCCTCAGATCGTCTTAGATCTCCGCACAGGCAACATCTCCTGCAGCGCAGCGCGTCTCTATCTTCCTATGCTCAAGTTATCCTTTTCTCATCTGTATGCCGATTCACTAGGTCGAATATTTTAGATTTTTGGCGTTTCCTAGAAGAAGTACTTCAGAGATCGAAGTTTCCGACCTTCAATGCACTCCTCTCAGCCGAAGATTGTTCCCGCGCCTCAGATCGCACCTGTTTGCCCTAGAAGCAAACAGAAGCGAAAAATAGCGAACGAAGCTTTCTTCAGCCCGCATGCCGTTGCTTAGCTTCGCGTCGTGTCGCTTATTTTTGCTTCGACTCTTCGCAGAAAACCGAATCTTCGGCTTTCACGTCACTTCGACCCCACCGCCTTTTTCTCCCCCAACTTGTTCTAAAGCCTCAAATAGCTCCCTTTCGAACAGAAGCGCAAAGAAGCGTACAATAGTGAACGAGGTTTTCCCCCGCACGCCTGCCGTCGCTCAGCTTTTCGTCGCGCCGTTTGTTTGCGCTTCGAAGAAACAAGAATGTGAAATCTTCGGCCTTCACGTCACTTCGGCTCTACCGTCCTCTTCTCCTCCAAGTTATTCCCGCGTCTCAGATCGCTCCAGTTTGCCACAGAAGCGAAAAGAAGCGATCAATAGCGAACGGAATCGAACAATAGCGAACGGAAGCGAACGAGGTTTCCCTCGCCCCGCCTTCCGTCGCTGATTCTCGTCACGCCGCTTCGATGAAACAAGGGTGTGAAATCTTCAGCCTTTACGCCTTCGCTTTGAGGATATAAAAATTCTCAAGACATTTCGGCCTTCACTTCGCTCCAACTTCACCGTCTTCTCTCACCCGAAGCTATTCCACATCTTCTCACATCACTCCCGTTCGCTTTAGAAGCGAACAGAAGTGAACATAAGCAAACAATAGCAAAAAAAAAAAAAAAAAAAATTTCCGCGTAGTTCCGCCTTCTGTCGCTTCACCTTTCGTCGCTTCGAAGAAACGGAAATTTTTAATTTTCGGTCTTCGTTCTTCACGCCTCCAACGTCACAGACTTGGGGCAGGCTTGAACTCACTCCCTTCTTCCTCTTCGTCGCTTCGCCTTCGCTTCGATTCTGCCCCAGACCATGACACCTCACTTCTTGACGCCTCTACGCTTCGCTGCAATTTGCTTCGTTCTTCTTCCTTCTTGTATTTTCCTTAGGAGTAAGCGTCATCCGTGTCCACGGCCTTAGCTCCAGCGGCGCAGACCGCAGGCAGGTCGGGTCATAGGTCCCCAGACAACCGACCCTTACTGATGTTTGGCTCCTTAGAGGTTCCAAACCTTTAGTGTCCTGCATCCGTGTTTTCCTATAACATAATTTACAGACAGTTAAATTTTCAGAGAAATCTTACAGACACACTGTCAGATTCCTACCACCAATGCAAGAAAATCTTGTGTCAAGCATACATCCCGGATGATCTCAGGGGGGAACAAAGTCCTAAGCGACTTAAAGCGGCGCTGTGGCCCCTGCTCCCTGTATCCAAAGTAATCGGGGAATTACTGGCAAAACAAGAGTTCTGAAACGCTACTCACCCCTGTGCTACGCCTAGCCAAAACCATGGACAACGGTCCCACCATCCAGGAGAAGAGGTCATTGATCTATTCGAGACCACCTCTCTGAAAAACGAACTTGCTTCGCCCTACCTTGAGGTCGCGAAGATTCGAAATTTTCGCTTATCTTGCATCCAGTTGCTCCGCTCCGGAAGCGAACAGAAGCAGCCAGAAGCAGGCAGAAGCGAGCAAACAGAATTTGAGAAGTGAAAAAAGCCTTTGCTACGCTTCTCTTCACTTCCCTTCTCGTCGCTTGTCCGCTCGTAGCCTCGTTCCCTCTCACTTCGCGGAAGCGAAAAGTCAATGGCCCTACCTTCGCTCGCCTTCTCGAAGCATATTCGAAGCTTCCTCCTTCGCGTCGAATCTCATGTCTCCGCCCTCTCTTTGCCATGAGGAAGAATTTCTGCTTTCGCCTCGCTCCCTCACCCGGAGCTACCCCACCGTGCCTTCCAAGCTGATAACCGCCCCTATTTTCGCGCCTGTCCGCTTCGCTCCTCTGGCGGGAGCTACAAACAGAAGCAAACGAGGGCGAACATGAGAAGCGAAAGGCAAGCATCCCCTCGTTTCACTCTCGCCTTCCCAACAGCATAGACACTGGCTATCCTTAAGGGGAGAGTACTCCCAAAAAACCTTGGGATTTTCAAAATTCGTTGTTTTTTCGCTAAGCAGTAGCAATACATCAGATTCAACTACTACGATATCATTCAGCAATGAAAGCGGGGATCCAGAGGCTCGGGATCCAGAGCCCTCGATCCAGAGGCAGGGAATCCAGAGCCCGAGATCCAGAGGCCAGAGATCCAGAGCTATATATGTTACCGGTACTTCAAGCGCTGAAATTGTATGGTATCTCAACTTGTTTTTCACTACATGAATTTTCTCCTATTAAACTCTTAACTGCGTGACAGAGAGACGGACCAACATTTGAGGAAGCAAGCAATGGAGGGAGCAAGGGAGCAAGCAAGTGACCTACAACTGTGTTTTATTATATAGTGGATTATGAGCAATTCAAGTCCACAGAGGTTGATATTTTAAGAATTATTAGTGCAAGGTGCTCACGGCCACGACTACGCAGTCGCATTAGTTGAGTTGGCTCTAGGCTCTTAGGGGCAACGAAAGTTGTTACGTGGGCACTGGGCTTAAGCTACAAAGAGTCATAACGTAGGGTTGACGTGCAGAAGGCTATATTCGTTGGGAAGCGCGTCATCACTTTCCAAAAAATTGAACAATGATATGTAAATAATTGTAATTTTAAACTTAAGATAAAGAAAAAAATATCCTCAATCCTTACTCATTCATATTTTCTAACTTTCGCGAAGGGTTCACAAAATCAGTATATTTCCTCAAAGATTTGCCCATCGTCGAAAGCTGGTTCTAGTAAATATAAGGTCTCTAAAAGCTTATTATTGCATTCGATATGGGGCAGCGAAATGCGTATTTTCATTTCTTATTTTGCATATAACTAATACGAGACTTTGCTAGACCCAACAACAGTGGATTCTAAGTGTGTTGGGACAGTCTATCCAATTAATAAACACTAAACTACGTGTATACAAATTACACTAGTTAACCCGTGCGTGAAAAAATTCACGCAACAATAAATATATAGATTTGCTTAATATAGGCCGGTTCGGAATCTTCTCGTCTTTGACTTGCTTCTTCATCACAAAAAATTTGTGATTACATTTCTTCATTGAATGTACTTTCCTTACTAAAATACATATAGAGGAAAACGCTACGACGGCCAACTCAAATTAGCGTAAGAGATACGTGCTTTCTACTGAACAGTACATTTCAAATCGTCTTTAGCACACTCCTTCCCTCCCTTACATAACATGCAAAAAAAAACTTTATTAGTAAGCGCTGAAACATATCTGAATTTCAATTTCGCTGCGTATCCAGAATGCACAGTGAGATAGCTTCAGCATAACAAAATTTTCGCGTCCAAGAAGTTGGTATAAATAATTACTACGTCTACTGTACCGGAAAAAAATTGGTTTCTCTACGCTTCGCTGATTTGCTACAAAATGTGTACATCGTAAACCAAAA
>LQNS02278096.1:29522497-29556931 GCA_001587735.2 Parhyale hawaiensis | reverse complement strand
TGCTGCCAAGAAATCATCGTGGTTTTTACGCTCGTGCTGACCGCTGAAGAATATCTTACCATTTGCCTCGATAATTATGCAGTCAAAATAAGACGATCAGTGTAAACTAAAGGCGGCTGAAGTTTGGATGGAGAAGAACTCAGAAGAGAGTACACATTACGATGGAAGAAATTGTTTAGAGAAGCTGTATGCAGGTACATCGAGTGGACTTCAAATTTGTCAAAGAAAGACCGGAATCAGATATCCTATTCGAGTGCCATCATCAGCAACCTGGAATATTTTCTACCTATCAGTTTCCTATGAAGCTTGGCAGGATCAGCACAGTCTTTTAGCCGATGATTAAACTGATGAAGCCACTAAGGCCAGAGCTAATATTTGCCTATTTCATTGAGCGTGACAGTGACCTATAAGTAAGTAAATAAATAAAAATATAAATATATATAAACACACGACGGTCATTCTTAGTATTAAATTGATCCATTTACAAAATTCCTAAAGAACCAATGTGTAATCCCAATCTGACCAATGGTCTAATAGCAAATTGCCGACATGTTTAATAATGGTATTTTTCAAAATACAAATTATTGTCGACAACACAAAAGGTCTTATGGTGTCCAATTTGAAAATAGTCCATTTTTTTCATGCAGTCCGTTCACGAAGTAGGTGTGCTAGGTATGACGAGGTGCGTTAAGTTAAATGAAATATGGTAACCTAGATGATGTAAGTTTGGTTAGAAAATACATGTTCGTCAGGATTGCGAGGCACGTTGGTTCCGTGAGCTGCGTTGATTAAACGTGGTACATTTGTGAAACTAGGCACTATTCATTGTTACACGAGATGGGTGAAGTTAGGGTGAGATAGGAAAGAATAGGCTATGTTATAGGTTATAAATGATGATACATACATATGAACAGAGAACTATTTTACTTTGCATGTATTGCAGCATGGTAAGGTATTTTATCATTAGAATGTTGGACGAAATATACGTAATGGTGGTAGGATAAATTTTTACCGAACTGCTTTGTGACTGGACCGTCTTCCATTTGCAAGTGCTATTTCCCTGACGCAAACTTCTTTGGATACTGTAGATCAGATAGTATGACATCAATGGGAATAAATATATTGCGACAGGTCATTTGGACAATGATCCTTTGAATATTATATCTACTATCCATTTCAATATGGTAATCTGCTGAACAGACGAGCAAAAGCGCCTAGGACAGCTAATTCAGAAACGGGCAGGAAGAACACATACGTCTTACTTCACTATGGTATGCCCCCCCCCCCCCCAAAAAAAAAAAAACACTTACTTGGCAAGCAAGGTGTCTATGTTGATATCGAAGGGAATGTCACCTGTGTACACAGAAGTGAATCCAAGCGGCAAAGATCTGAGTTTCTGGAAAGAAAACGGACGAGTGAAAACTATAAGCATTGGGCAGAGAGCGACGAAACAATGGACTGTTTCAACTCAAGGATATTTCTTATCAGTGACGAGAGAAAATACAATAAAAAGATTTTCAATTGACCAAAAAAGAAGGAGTTGCAGCGAATCACAAATTATAAAACGTAAACGCAGCCACGCTCAAAACACTCGTAAAAACAATAACCTGTTGTTTATCTAGCTATCTGGCTAAACAGTACGTAACATTTTCTGCGAAAACAATGAAAAACATACGACTAAAATGTGGCAGTATATCTTGAAATATCACGAGACTTTTCTAGTACGGTTACTGGCATAGTTTTTTTCTATGAAATTTATCATTTTTTAAAGAATATGCCTACTGCAAAATTTAGGAGGCGTCGAATAAGAGAGGGCTCGTGACACAAGTTCAGAAACTGAAGACATTGTGATAACTTTTTAATGAAGGTAATATCGCACTTTTCAGTAAAGTACTCTAGACTTTTCTTTTTCTCAAAGTCAAATGACCCGTAGTCAAATAAAGTAAGTATGTATTGTTGTAATTATCTTGGGGTACAACTCACACACGTTCCACTGTTGATTGTTACTTCTACCAGAGCAAAACTATAGCTTCTGATAGCAATATCACACATTGCGGGCGCCCGTTTGACACATGCTAGCTTATAGGTAGGATAAACACGTCCATCGTCATTTAAAACTAGAACATATTCTAATTTTATACTATGAAGTTCTTGCTAAGGCCGTATATGTGCTACAGACACAGTTTACAGCATTTGGGGCAAAGTCTGTTTGGACGCCAATCCGTGGAAAATGGCTTTCCTACCACACAGACTTCAGAGCGTAATCGTCAGCAAGAGCGCGTCATTAAGACAGTAGGTATTCTGTAGAGTTCCATAATGGACTGCTCTTGCACGTGTACACTCTATGTAAGTGTACATTCTATGAATGTAAATAATTATTGTCGCGAAAATAGAGTACTGTCCTCCATTTTAGATGCTGAGCAAGAGAAAAAAATAATTGAACTAGTTAAAGTTAAGTAGAGATCGTTCGCTGCCATAATTCGAGGCATGTAAGAGTACGACAACCACACGCTACTTATATGGCCCCAGTTGTAGAAAGAAGAAACCCAGCATCGTGACTCCTCGCACGCGAGGTGATGTGAGGTACGTACCGTACGTGAGTAGGGTACGTATATGAAAGTTGTGCTCTACCAATAGACGACACATAAATACCTTGCAAGCCTTGATAAATGGGTTCAGCCTCAAGTTAGATGATTTCCCTGCCAAATTATACATAATGGCACTACATGAAAACCTACGACAAACTACACTGAAAACGATGATTCCCTATATAATTGTTGTATTTGTCAAGCCTGAAGCACCAGCAGCAGCAAAGCGTTACCAAAAACCAAACCGAGTCTCTTCGTCACAACTTAAGCATTCGCCTCTCGTGTGCATGCTACTTACAACAGAAGCAAAACTTACATCGTAAGGAACTCGAGTCTGTCCATACGGTCGGACAACTTGCAACTGGTTCCTAACTGCAGCCAGGTCCCCGGGAGTTGTGTCGCGGAGGATTGTGTAAGGTTGGTTGACTTTGGAGAATACCATCGTCTGGAGGAGTAAAGGAACACGTCACTTAGAGATGGTAACTCAAAAACTCTAATGCCCTTGTTTGGAAAAGCTAAGATAGATTACGGAACAAGATGAATTTTGCCGAGGAAGCGGTGATGAAACGTTATCTCGGAAATGCCATGTGTGGAAAAGTCAAGGATCGGGATCCGTTAAAAACTGTAATGCGAAAATTCGGCCTTAACTAAGTAAACAAGTATCACGACGTTCAATAATTTAATTAGCATCAATCACTTATAGAGTAATTGATGAGTTACATGATAGACCTATAATAAGCGGTAGAAAATTCACAATTATAAAGATATAGTGGACCCGTGCGTGAAGAATTCACGCAATATAACCAATACGTTTGCCTAATGCCTCTAGGCCGGTGGGTAATCTCCTCTTCTCTTATTTGCTTCTTAATTTTCTTCTTTTTTTCATTGATCCTTTGTCGTGCTGTCATCCTTTGGTCTTCTATATAGACAGGCAGAAGCAACATCTTGAGTAAAACACTTTAACAAACTTAAACAAAATACCAGCTTATATACAATGTGTTCGCTCCGTAGCAAAGATACCGTTGATACCGTCTTCCCACCTCAAATATCTGTTTCATTTGAGGTGCTCAAATTTTGACCTATGAAGNGTTTCGTCAGTTTCGTTGACAATTGCATCAAAGTGGGAAGAATAACTCATGCAACGAAATCATCTGTGGGAAGAAACTACGAATCAAGAAGCATGAGAGTGCCAACGGAAACTTCAGATATCTTCACTGCTACGATTTCAACTTCGGTAATACAAGAAGTGTATGCAGACATAAGGTCGCCCTATACTTTGCCGCAGATTCGATAAATGGAGAAGCTAATACTCGTACAAATCAGACTAAGCCTGCGATGTCTTCATTGTTTGAATTTCAACTGTCCCTGCTTAAGATACGTTTGTCATCTTCTGCAACCCGGCCTATTTTCTGCCTATCACTTTCAATGGAGCTTGAGAGGACAACCAGAGCCTCCAATCTGGGCTAAATTCCGCCTCTCTATTTCGTTAAGAGCGTGACACCGAACATATAAATATATTTATAAACGCACGACAGTCATTCTTAGTATTAGATTTTCTATACCACTATGTGCGTTTTTGAAGCAAAGTCTGGCATAAAAGTGGGATATTCCAGAGCGAAATCTTGGAAATCGAACCTAGAAGCTTTTTTATCTACGTTTCATTAGTTTACGTTAAGGGTAGTAGTTTACGATAAGAGTAGACTAGGTTGGGTAAGGAAGGTTACGTTAGGTACAATTATAACTAGGTATATAAGGTTAACCTCTGTAAGATTGTGTTACTATAGTTTTCTTGGCCATATTTTAAAGAACAGTTTATTTTTAGGCCAAGTGAAAGTGAAGAAAACAAAGACCTGTATTAATAGTGACATTGAAAAACCTAAGTGCTCAAATATCTAATAAACAAGAGCCAGAAATGATCATTTGTCAACCGGGGGCGAGCGATGGTGAGTTAGAAAATTCTCCTTCTTTGTGATGGGCACGACTGTTCAAAAACTGTATTAATGTTACTTCTAAACATAACCCATATCCCAATCAATTTACTTCTGGAGGTGGAGCTTCCACCTCTCTAACTATCCTCTGTATAATTTCATCATTTAATTGGCGCAACATTTTGAAACAGCAGTTTTTGCCATGTCAATGGCCCCAAATTATTGTGATGCTCTCCAGTGTCCCGTGAAGTTTGAGGAATTAAAAGTCTGGAAGAGCAAGATTAGTATTTCCCAGCTAAATTTTAGTAGAACAGCTTCGGAGGCTTTGGAAGAATAATCTGGTGGAATATCGTGATGAAACAAAGCTCTACGGTGCGACTTCCCTGGCTTTTTTTTTGTCAGGAATGACATCCCCAACTTCCTAGAACAATTTTTTAATAAGCTTTCATGGGAAGCTGTTGATTCTCGAAGAAATTTTTCAGAATTATCCCCTAGCTTGAATTCCATAAAATAGCGGTCATCCCCTTCGAAGCTGAACTCTCTGCACTGAATTTTAGTGATCCAGAAGTACCGTTGGGAAGCAGCTGTTTGTAGTGGATCTTACCCTCTGGATAGAGTTGATTGCTCCACGTGTCTTCTACGGTTAAACAAGACATCGCGAAAACTTCAACTAGCCTCAGTCTTTGTTAAGAGGCTCATCGACATGTCGCTTTTTTTTTTGAACCAGCTGGTCTGCACCGGAAGCTTTGGGCACTCATAGAGCAAAGAGTTTACTCAGTATAAAATTTTATTGGAAACTAGAACACTCTGAGAGCGCATACCTCCGTCAAGTAAGGTGACGGTTACGAAAAATTAAAATTGGTCCTGAGACAATGATTTTCTCCGTATCAACACCAAAATCTAATCATTTGTGCCCTTCAATAGTTTAAACAGCTCCAGTAATTTTTTTGAAGAGCAGTGCACAACTTTTTAAGTTATGCTGCTAACAAGCATTATGGTAAACATGAGTCAAACACACAAACGAACGAACCGATCTGCACCAAATTTAATCATAAATGACTTCTAATATTATTAACAACTCCTACAAATTTCATAAAGATCCATTCATCATTTTTTGAAATATTGTGCTAACAATCATAAAATTAAAAACAGTGACAAACGAACGAATAAACAAACGGATTGTTACAAAAATTTAGTAATCTACTCTTCATAATATACCTAAAAACTCATGAAAAAAATTAATAAAAATCCGTCCATAACTTTTGAGTTGTAGCATTGAGAAAATGAGGCAGACAAACAAACAAACAAACAAACGGATGTACGGATCTTCACCAAAAGTTAATCATCTGTTCCTCATAACATACCTAACGTTCCCTGTTAATTTCGACAAAATCGGTCCATTATTTTTTGAGTTATCTTGATGACAGACGGGCAGACAGAAAGAAAGTCGCACAGACAGACAGACAGAAACACCAGATGAAAACATAACCTTCTTGGCGGAGGTAATTATTAATATTATTACTATTAGCATATGCCAAGTTTAACCTTACCTACCTACAGTATACACTGTAATCTGAAGAGAGAACGGAAGAAGCGGCATATAGAATGCCATGAAAAATGAGTAGCCCGTGCACGGAGGTGTTCTTACCCCTAAATTGCTTTATCCATCTGGATTCCGGAATTAGATGCTTTACAATGTACCGCATCTGCCCATCTGTAGTAACTTCTACTCAATTTTTGCCAGGAACTTATTACTTGCTCTCCTTGCACAATTACGATTTTTCGTGGTCCTAAAAAGTATCCCTCAAGCATGTACGTCTTCAGGAAATAAAAGATGTCGTACGAAAGACCGAACTAGCTTGTTGAGATTGATTGGTGTTACCGTTTATAAATCTTATAGCGATTGGCTCTTTTTCACCTTCTAATCCCCGTCTGTCTTTTCTTGAGCTGTTCTCTTACATTTTGTATTTTTACTTTCAATTCCAGGTGCATTTCGACTTACGGCACTTGCCCCATTTCCGCAAGGCTTTGGCTTGCTTAGAATAATAAAATTATCGTGAAAACAACAACACAAAAATGCATCTCTCAATTGTCTGAGAAGTCGGTATATAATATGGAACAGAACTTTACGAAAAGTTTTCATTACGAGGCAAGGAAGGTTGTGCGTCTTTTGCCAAGGTTTTGATGACCCAGCGTGGCAGCTGAAGCAAAAGATGAGTCGATCGTACGAGGTGACTGCGCCATCGATGCTTGAGATACCCAAAAGCAAGAGGAGGTATGATGATTGGAACCAGTATGATTGAGAGCATCCTGCTTGATTCTTGGAAAGTGCCTGCCTTTCCTAGAGTAAGATGTTTCAAGGAAAGTACCTTGAACATAGGCAAGGCGAAAAGGATTTTGTTAGGACAGCCAGAGCATTCCAGCAAGTTGATGCCAAGATAATTTTTCCTTGCACGTTGTGCATGTACTAATAACGCTTGGTGATCCGAGGTCGACTGCAACTACACTTACCCATCTGGGGCCAGTGGGCCAATACCCGCAGCACAAACCAGTGCATGTGGGTTTCCCAGGTGAGGGTGTGGTCAAAGTTGACTTTACCTTTACTTTACGGGACACCTGTAACAATGAGGCTATTTATGAATGCCCTAACATAAGCCTAGATCTGGGATTCGGTATTTTTTCTGTACCGCCGTATCGGTATTCGGTATTTAAAAAACAGTCTTTCGGTTCGGTATTTAAAAAAAAAAATGTACCGAATGATTCGGTATTTTTTTCGATATTTGGTTCGGTATTAAAATAAAGACTTCAGGCACGGGCCCCAGCGGAAAAGAAAGCATAACCCAAATGAAGCACTTTGCAACACCGGGAAGCCCGAAATGCTGCTAAAGGAAATCTAACAGAAAACCATTTAGAGCTAACTTAAACGGCTGCAAGCCAACACGACCGAAAGCCGATGCCGGCAATGAGTTCCAAACCCTAACAGACCAGGGTACGAAGCACCAACGGATGTAATTAGTTCGGCACCTAACATCCTCCGACGTGAAAGAGTGCGGACTGACCGCAGCTCGTGTAATTCTCCTAAAGACTTTGAGGGCCAGGACAGAAGAATACAACCAATGCCTCTCATTATTGTACACCTTATAAAACATACAGAGTTCGGCCACCCCCTCTCCTGTGAGACAGTGTCACAAGATCATTATCTGCCCACAGCCTGCTGCCCGAACTCACAAGTCGGTCCAACAGTCGTAAGTGACTGTCAGCTGCTGCAACCCTGATCGATGAGCAATACTCTAAAACAGGCAGTAAAAAAGCATAGAAGCATCAGCGGACAACCTCACTGTCACCAAACACAGAATTCACTTCACGCAGGAGTCCAATCTTACTGGAAGCAAATGGCACCAGTCGCTTAATATTCGGCTGGAAAGTAAGCTTTTCATTAAAGACAACCCCAAGAATCTCCAAGGAGCTAGACCTGTGAAGCAAAGTGTCACCTATCTCCAGATGTAGATGCTGCGGTACAAGTGTCCAAGACCGACTGACAATCATAGCCAAACACGCTACCCTGCGGGATGCCAGACTCTGCCGTCACTGAGGCACTCAAAACGCCGCCAACAGACACACTCTGTGTTTGCTCAGAAACAAAATCATGAATGATTGACAGAACCCTACAACGAACATCAACCGACTCCAGCTTGTATAATAGACCCCTGTAGTTGACCCTGTCAAACGCCTCAGACTGATATTCCAGCACAGACTGTAAATGGTGTGGCACCGACAACAAGGCGTCACAACAACCCAAACTAGTTCTATACGCAAACTGACCAGCAGGCAGCAAACCCATAACTTCAGTAAAATGACCAAGCGTACAAGCGACCAATTTCTCGAACACTTTCGATAAAATGGGCGTCAGCGTAATGGGCCGGTAGTTGGCGACATGGGGCGACACTGGGCCCTCGGGAATGGGAGTCATATTTCCAGTAAGCCAAAATGGGGAAAATTTCCTAACCGTATCAGGCGCCGAAAGATCACTGCTTGCTTAGGGACAAAAACGCCAGCAACCTCCTTATCAAACAGAGGAAACTTGCCCACCACGCATGTAGATTTCAAAAAACTCCTTATACATTCATATGTAATTATTAGAGTGACGCAATCTGCATTAATGTTCCCGAACTCATCAGCAACGCGCTGATGCATCGCTTAAAGATATTTACATGTAACGATAT
This sequence comes from Parhyale hawaiensis, assembly GCA_001587735.2. Taxonomy (NCBI): domain Eukaryota; kingdom Metazoa; phylum Arthropoda; class Malacostraca; order Amphipoda; family Hyalidae; genus Parhyale; species Parhyale hawaiensis. The sequence continues at coordinate 29,548,192 of LQNS02278096.1, read as the reverse complement.
TTCATCAATAAACTTTATAATATTTGAAATGTGCAAACTATGGTAAACACAATATTGAAGCTTTGAGAGTAAAATTGTTCCGCAAGGAGAGGTAGCTACCATTAGTTTCAACATAATAAAGCTTTAAGAATTTTACAGAACTCCTCAAAAAATGTGCTAATGCATTGCTCATACTTATTTATATCAGATAATAAGTTCATAAATCAAGATAAAGAACTTCATAATAGACTCATCTGGTTCAATTGAAATAGAAGCATCTTCGACATCGTCATCGGCACCTGGCTGTTTCTTTAGCACCAACTCCTGCAATGCGGCATGTGGGAGGTAGTATAGAATCTTGGTGGATCCATTGTTTACATGAAAGTTTTGGCGAAACAGCACACTGTATTACTCGAAAGATACTAGAAAATTTACTCGTATCACTTTATAAAGCAAAGTATTTTATTTTAAGGAATGCTGAAACGTTTTTACACGTGCATGAATTATTGTAGCACGTCTATGATGTCATAGCTCATACAAAACGTAGTCGACTGCAACCGAGCACTTTTTAGGTCTTTATGGGAATTGTCTATACTACAAACCTGTGCAGGTAGAAAATCTGGTTAAGGTGTACAGTCAAGGTAATTTTCTCGTAAAAACCGTTTCTTACTCTTTTATCTTCATTTCTTTGTGCTTACGATAGCATGCCTTTAATTCAATGTGCACATTAAACATACCAACGGTTATTTAGATCGTATCTACATCAGTTTTAGTTACACGTCGCTAAAAATTTGATGCTCAGACACATAAGTGAATTTCGATAGACAGCCACACCCAGAGTGTTTTCGTCCTGGAAGAGGACGGTCATTAAAAACAAGGCGCATATCAACGTCCCTATCATTCTGAAGACTAACAACTGTGAATGATCCCAAGAGTCCTACACTAGCTGTCAGATAAGAGCCACCAGAGTGACACCAACCTTCGAATCAAACTGAGGAACAAGAGTGAGGTCAAAGCCGTAATTTTTGTGACCATCGTCGTCGGTGCGGCGCACCACCAGCTTGGGCGAGTAGGGCATGGCGACCCCCACAACGTGGGACACGCCGGTAGCCACTTTACTGCGGGACCACGGAACCATCGCCTCGATGTTGACGCGCAGCAGCGATGAGTATCTGGAAAATATGAAGACGAAGAACATACATAAGATAGAAGTAGCAACTTTTCACTGCTGAAATTTTCATTTTCGACATGACTACATTGTTCCGTTTATCAGTGCGATTCATATTTTTTGCCGTCTATGGCAGCTGAAGTGGATCCACATAGAAGCAACTTATTTTGAGGAGCCCTGTAGTTTCACAACATGGTGAAAGTCAAGGTTTTTCAACCGCTATAAAAAGACCAATGTGTATGCACGTTTGGTTATTCGCATATTGGTTAATCGTTCCATTTTTTTTGTCCCGCATGAATAACATAGGTACAAATCAGGACAAAATGAATACCGAGCAACAATACTGTGATATAGCACACTGATGATAACAGTCCATAGATGAAAATTAAACTTGGTTGCGGATGGTATCAGAAGTAACAAGGCCTCAGAACTGAGCACGCTTCTCGCTTCACCAGTTATGAAATACATAATTATAGTGCTTCTCTTAGCACGTGCATTGATGCTGCTTCTGTACATAGTCTTTCGCGTGGAAATTTTATAAGGACTAAATTTACGATGCAGAATGTAAATAGATGACAAGCAAAGCGGATGAAAATATCGCGGTCTTTAACCCCCTCTTCGTAATTCTATTGTATTCTGAAAATATTTTTAAATAATCTTAACTTCTGTCGGATAGGCTAAGCAATGAGTTACTCACAGTTCTTTGTAATTTGTGGCAGTAATGGTCCACTCGCCTAAATCCGGATCAGCATCGCTTTCCAGTTTCCCAGTGATGTGGAACACCGTCGGTTTCGCCACCTGTTGGATGACATTCTTCTTAAACTGCTAGTAAAATAAAGTTTCTTATAGACCATCATATGCTCAAACTTAATCTTCTAAACCTCATCTCCTCCCCAGTGTAAAAAATTATATATAGTTTATAAATTAAGACGTCATCGATGGGGACAGGGACACCAAGCAAAGCTATGCTAAGAAGGCTTAATCTACCTGGAACTGCACACAGGTGCACTTGTGTAACTAGAGTCCATTGCTTTGCAGAAGTCAGAAGAAACTCGATTAACTTTGCTGGAGACTTCTGAAAGCTCCGCATCATACTGTCTGAAGAGTAATGACTTGAGAATAATTAATCAAACTTGATCGAACGGTGTGAAGCTTACGTACCTGCTTGCAGTTCCAAACAAGGCAAGCTTAGTTGGCTGAGGCTAGCTCGGCTTCGCCATGCCAATCGATCTTAGATTGAGTGCTCGTCAGTCGACCTAAGCTAATCTCACTTATCCGAAGCTTTAGACGACAGTTTTTGTTCCGCTGCTTCGAATCGTGTTGCAAAAATTAAAATCAGTCCAATCACGCTTTAGGCGGTGGGAAACTCCGTTTCCCGGAGCACGATTGAGTCACTAGTCGTCTCATGGGCAACGGAACGAAGGTTAATGTCGGAAATTCAATTGAACGGAGCGATGCGCTAAGCGCCACCGCGATACGGAGAAAGAAAATAATAACAATAAGGGACCTGTGGCGTATCTTGCAAAACGAAATCCGACGAATAGATTAGATTAGACAGCTGGCAGAAGACGGACCAAGAGGCCCAGTCCCAGAGACCAACCGAGACTCTTGTGCATGACGGGCTGTGCCGCTGTAAAAAGCCCAAAGAGTGAATCGACCAAAGCATTGCTGTTCTTCCGAAAATATAGGCAGAAATGAGGAAAAAAGACGGGGCAATGATAAATATAAGAAGGAGCGAAGAAGTTACGTAAACGAACTTACGTTGGTGACCACAGGCAGACCCAGATCATTGACGGTTGTGAAGGTCGTGTCCACAGGGTTCACGTACGTGGTTGCCTTGCCGTACGGGTCATCTCCAATGCCAAAGAACGCATTGTTTACTGCAACACAAGAGAAGAGATTGAGAAGGAAAAAAATATAATATTTCAGACAGCGTCGTGCTTTTCATTACTTGCGTACGTCTGATTCGAACTCTCGGATCCAGATAACTCAAAGTGCTTACACCTTCAACTTCGCCGACACTTCTGACGCGAGCGTTCGCTTCGCCAAATGGGACTGACTCGGCTGGATTGCGTTCGAGAGAGTAGAAAACGCAACTCAGCAGAGCAAGAAGTTATGAAACCTCGAAGCTGGAGCAATGCGGTTAATTTCATTTACAGGCGAAGAATAATACAAAAAGAGATTCAATAATTAGGATATTTCAATACAGCCTATCTTGTTGTTGTTATATTAAAAAACTAAAGCTTCAGTTTTTACTACAAAGGCGGTCTGAAAAAAAAACTAAGGGACATATACAGTTCAGTCCGACGATAGAAGTGTGGAAACCGTACAGGAAGCTGTTCTAATACAGGATCACTGTGTAGGGGAACAGCAAGTCGTAAAAAAAAGACCTTTTAATGGAAGCATTTGGCCGGGGTAGAACGGTCCCTTCACGTCTTATCTCGGGGTAAAACGCTCCCCTTCACTTCATATCTCGGAGTAAAACGCTCCCTTCACGCCATGTCTCGGGGTAAAACGGTTCCTTCACGTCATATCTCGGGGTAAACCGCTCCCTTCACGTCATATCTTGGGGCAAAACGGTTCCTTCACGTCATATTTCGGGGTAAAACGCTCCCTTCACGTCATATCTCGGGCTAAAACGCTCCCTTCACGTCATATTTCGGGGTAAAACGCTCCCTTCACGTCATATCTCGGGGTTAAACGCTCCCTTCACGTCATATCTCGGGGTTAAACGCTCCCTTCACGTCATATCTCGTGCTCAGAACCACTTTCATTTCTTGTCTAGGCACACTGGACAATTTCTGTAAATTTTGATCCACCTCGATAGTCATACTTCGAAGGCCACACCCAGTCCACTGATGTGGGACTTGGTGGGCTGCGAATTAGAGCGTCCCGAGGTGTTTGCAGTGACGGTTCGAGTTATAACTTGTACTCGGCATTACTATCGATCGTTAAGACTGCACGCTGATGCGTCAATATAATGCACTCGAGTCTCCACTTATGCTACGAGCGCTTATTGAGCAGCTATGCACCGCTGCTCATTACTCATTGCTCATTATCATGTTGAATGAATTTATGTGTAAACTAGAACCCCTCTTGGAGAAAGACCATCAGCCGCGGTAGGGGGTAAATTCCAAACCGTCATTTATAATGGCCAGCTGACTATTCAGTTTTGGCATTTTTCTATATCTCATTCAACCCATCTGAAAGTATGAGTGCCTGAAATTCAAATTCAAAAACGTTTATTTCTCTCCGTAGGAAGGTATTCAATACATATATATTATTACGACTCAACTCCTGCCTCTTTTTGGGTGGACAGACAACAAAATTCATCGCTGTCATTTTTCACGGGTAACTAATTCTACTTTTTTTTTTCATTGTTCATATCTAACACTTTGTTTTTTTTTTCTCCAAAGTTCTAAAAATATGTTTGTGTTCATCACAGATTTTATTAAAGACTATTCTTGAATAAAAACGAAAAATTGCTTAATAAAATACGACGTTTCGTCCATCAACAGTGGACATCTTCAAGTACAATTAAAAGCTGATATCTGAAACAAACAAAAGACAATAGAGTTGCATGTTATGCATAAGTTAGGCTTTAAACCATGTATACTACAAGCACTGCTACGCTACATGTATCAGCTTTCAGCTGTTGATGGACGAAACGTCGTATTTTATTTAGCAATTTTTCGTTTTTATTCAAGAATAGTCTTTAACAAAATCTGTGATGAACACAAACGTATTTTTAGAACTTTGGAGAAAAAAAAACAAAGTGTTTCGTGTTCACATCTAAGTCAACGCACCTCACTCCCTACAAAAAATCATGAACATTGCTCAACTGCTTCTGCTTGTTTCTGGGTACAGTTACAAATTCAACGCCGTCATTTATTATGGCCAGCTAAGTCAAATTTTTCGCCATTTTTCACATCTTAGACAACCCGCCTGACTGCCTAAAAAAATTATTATCACCCAACTCCTTCTGCCTCCTTTTGGATGAACAGACAACAAAATTTATCGCTGTCATTTTTTTTTTGCCAGCTAATTTTAGTTTTTTTGGCATTGTTCATATCTAGGCCAACCCACCAGGCTCTCTGCAAAAAAGTATGAACATTGCACAACTCCTTCTACTACTTTTTGGATGAACAGACAAATATATACTGGGTGTCTAATCAATAGTTACATTTTCAATTGGCTGCTGTTTCACCCTCCCAATCAAAGAAATGAATAGATCTTATATCAGTTGGGAATGTATCATATATACCGAAACACAGCAGCCAACTGAAAATGTAGCATGTTTTTTAGACATCCAATATAAGCTCCCCCACAGACTACGAAAGACACAGACTGGCAGTTCGTCAGTATTTATGAAATAATTTATTGGCTGAATGATGACGGCAGAGTCCTCGTTTTGTTGTTTTCATCATAAGTTGGTATACAGGATACGAGTTTCATCTGCATAGCTCCAGCCGCCGAAATTTCCTAGATGTATCTTGGGTACAAAATTCTGAAGCCAGACGGCTTTTAAATCAATTTAGCGACGTCTTAGCTAATATTTTCTTGTTTTGCCCAGTCCAAATATTATTCTCGCTGAATAAAATGTTCAAAGCACAACGCTGATAGCTTAACTATGACGTAAAAACAGCTCCAGGAGGAGTTGAACTGCACTGAGAAACTGCCCGTCTGTGTTTTCATTAGTCTGTGGTTCCCCGTACAAAAAAATGAGTCACTTGTTACGAATACGGATCTCCACAAACAAGTAAAAAAGGCGTTAAGTCTATAAGATTTCCAATGTAAACCTGATCCATTTTGAACCACTCTTGCATCAATCGATTCCGTAAATCAGCCAATGTACCTGGAGGATGTTCTCGCCACCTAATTTGTCCTTGAAGATGGTTCCGTATTTTTCTCGATGGGGTTCATGTCTGGAGACGTAGCCGGCCCAAGGAGCTTTAACAGTGTGTTACCTTTGATTATGCAAATACAATTTTTTTATTTCATTTTTCAGGATAAGAGTCTAACTTTGAAATATCAATATTAACTAAATGTATGGCTATGTTTCAACTATAAGCAACACTTGTAAAATAAATATTTAGCCATTTGCTAAGTTTATCAAACAATTTGCTTATTGACGAATTTTTAAATATTACCTCAGATTATGCAACAAGTTAATAAAAGCGTCATAAAGAGGAAGTAATACAAGTGGACAGGAATATTTTAATAAACGTCAAAAACCACGAAATTATAACCAAAACAATTCAATAAAAATTGAAATGAGTGTTCAGTATTTGTAAACATAGCAAGTTAATTTTGAACAAGGGAACCTCCATTTTCCATGATTTTCATAAGGCAATTGTCAGCAGACTTTGTCAGGTTTTATATTTAAGATGGTGGAATGGAATCTGCAGCTGTTTTTACTGGAATCAACTGGCTTACTTTACTCGAAAACTGCCAACCACTTTCATGGACCTTCCTTTTGATTATTGCCCAGAGGTTCTCAATGGGATTTAAATCGGGGCTATTCGCTTGCCAGGTCATATTCCTCTTTGATTCAAATCCTCCATCCGCAAGCCAGTTAGCAGGGTACCATGCTCGGTGTGAGGGAGCGTTATCGTGCTGAAATACCAATTTTCATCAGCGTGCGATACACTGCTTATCAAGCCATGGAATCAAGATGGCTTCAAAATAATGGCCGTACCTTTCTGCATTCAGCTTAACTTCTTCTGCCACTTCAAATTCTTGTCCAAAACATTTCACCTCCTTTACCTTGTTGACACTTCAGCCGTGTCTGTTGAGGTCAGTCATGGAGGACCCATCCAGTCGCCCATCCATCTGGACCATCATGAGTGGCTCTGCATTCGTCAGTAAAAATGACATTGGAGAAATCAGTTTTCATGTTCTCTTCAGCCCATTTGACCCTATTTTCTTTACGAGTTTTTGTGAGAAGTGGTCATTCACCTTTTTCACTTTCCTCAGCTTCTGCAGAACCTCATATATTGTCTTTCTGTTTAGTATTGGCTCCAGCGTCTTCAAATATAGCCTTACTTCTAGAAAGTTGTTTTCTAGCCATAGCATATCCCGAGCAGTCAGTTTCCTTGTATAGGTTCTATCCAGAGTTTTCCGGTTGACCTTGCCTTCAATTGCATAAGCCTTAAATGTTCGGTGATCACGCTGTAATTCCTTGGAAACTTCGAGTGTTGTCTTACCAAAAGCAAAAATGAGTTCATTTTGATCTTCTCTTTACTGGTTAGACCGCTTTTCTTGCCCATGTCGACTAGAGAGTGATGTTGCATAATCTGGCGTAACAGCAGAACCCCCTGCGATAAGCAAATGTTGCTAAAACGTGGTTCTGTTCCATTGTTCTCTGATTGTTTTCATATATACAAGATACCCTGTGCGCTAACTTACTATTAACATTTTAAATGGTTGACATATATCATGAAAATAAATTTAAAAATTGTATTTTGCATAATCAAAGGTAAGATACTGCATAGAGAGGAGGGAGACAGGAGCCTCGTCTGTGAAGCTCAAGAGTCTCTCATGGCTGTTAGTCAGTCGCGTATGCACCTATCGCATATCAGTAACTCTGTTTGTCTGCTGCTCCCCCGTGAAACTCATTGCTCCCCCGTCACTTTCACCAATGAAATACATTAACGCGTCTCAGAGCCATATAAGATCTGGTTGACTCGCTGGCGAATCTGTGAATGGGCTGCAGGGCTCTACCTTCTTATTGAAGCTCCTTGAGCCGGCCATTTTAGGTACCTTACATAGCAAGAAAGGTTTTCATTTCAATGGATGACCGATTTAGCCAGATGCTTCTCAAAAATCTGGGAGTTATCATCCTGGAAGATTGGCAAAGTAGTAGTTCGATCCTCATGCAGATGGTGTGCAAATGGCACAACTAGATCATTTAATAAATCGATCTAGCCTTCCCGATTCAGGTTGATGGTTATTTCAACTAAAAGGCCTATTTCCGAGTAATTAAAACAGCTTCTATGGGGTTAAAATTTCTATATAACATACGTGCTCGTGGAGGTCCTACACTTCATTAGTAACAGGTGACAAACTTGTTGACCGGGGAGCTTACACTTTATTTCGTTCGCGGGTGATAATAATGCAAAAGAGTTCACCAACTCGACTACCTCTACATAGTGCGGACCTTAAACGTCACAAATAGTGATGAACGTCCCAAGAAAAATACCAGTTGCTTATTAGGCTCAATACCTAGAAATATTTCGGTTTAATACCCCAGGTTTACGTCTCTCATCGAACTCTTGACAAAATTATGGTATGGAGGGTACAAAAGAGCGGGCAAAATATACTTACTGCTGTCCCTGATGAAATTTATGATGAAAACATGATCCAGAGGTATGAAAAGCGTCATGCCTTTCATTGGCGTCAGGTTAAGTAACCCGCTCACCAGTTCTCTTGCTTTTTCTTCGATGTTCAGATTTGACTGAAAAGGAAAGCACAATTTGTTTATGGAAATGACAAATATGAGACCAATACGACGACACTAACATTTTGGTACTGGTTAGTAGCTAAGATCAGTCAGTAAAAGGGGAAACAATGCAGGGGAAGACAACCGACCATGGGAGAAGCGAATTGGAAAAAAACTAACCAAGCCATTGTGACTACAAGCAAGATTTGATGAGCGAAAGATAGCGGTAAGGCTCAGATATTATTCTTAACCCACATAATATATTTGGGATGAAAATGCTTCACAGAATTAACTATATCAACATTAGATGGCCAGCCTGAATATTAGACCAACCTCTGAATGTTAGAAATATAAAAACAAATTTCGAGTTCTGAAATGCAATCTTCTCTGAAGGACGTGTCTAAAGTTTTCACTATATTGGAGGAAATTTTACACTTGAAATTTTAGAAATTTGGTGATGAACAGTCTAACTTTTGTGGTAGTAAAATAAATCAAATCATTGTAACGTAATACTTAATAAAAGTATTGCAAGTAATAGCTAACACACTAATGTAGAAAGGATCACTCCCCAGCAAGTAGCTATAGGACTACCTGTTGGATCCATTTCAGACTTTCAAAACCCCCGCGTTACCCTGCAGAGGGGAAGCTGGCCTCTCAGGACGCACCAATGGGTCACCCATCAAATACATGCTTCGAAAATGATGACTATATTCTCGTTTTAAGCCTCTTTTCAAGTGGCCAAGAACTTGCCCACCATTAGATCAAGAAAGAAAATCACCCTGCACGATGAAGTAGAGGTTTTACTATAGCTAAATAAGGATAGTAGTCCGCAGGATTACTGGATGTTAAGTGCCGGAAAGGAATAGATTAGATTAGATAGGCGGCAGTAGACGAACCAAGAGGCCCATTCCCAAAGAGATACCGAAACCTACGCCCCGGCCCTCTAAGAGCTATTGCCATTAAGTTAGTAGGATGTAGAGGACTAGGGAAACGAGAGGAGAAAAAATGGAAGACAAAAGAGAAAAAAAGAAAGAAAAAAAAGAAGGGGGAGATGAATCTCAGCCAAAGAGATGATCACGAATGCACGCAAGCATGATCGATTCCCGCCGATATCCGGAGCTTAAAGAATCTGATATATTTAGATGGAGCGGAAGGGAGAAAAAGTCAGCTTAAAATGGCCAGGGAAGCTTTGCCCGTTAAGTGCTTGCGAATCGTGGTGGAGGAGTTCTTAGCGGTGGAGGATGTCTCTCCCAATGTATGTAAAGATGATTTTAAACGAGTTAACCTACGCCGCACCAACAACGTCGGAAGGGAGTCTATTCTAAATGCTGACTATGAAATAGTGAAAGAACTGCTGACTTCAGGCTGTTCTTCGAGCATTATGCTTGAGTTTTTGACCGTTGTTTCGCAAGCGATCATTAAGGTCTCTTTCAAACAGTCCCGTTATAGGTACGTCGTTGAAGCCATTCAAGTACTTGGATGTTTCTATTAGTGGCCCCCTCAGTCGTCTTTGCTCGAGAGAGATCAGACCCAGTTCTTTAAGGCGACGTTCGTACGACTTGTTTCTCAGGTGAGGTATCAATTTCGTTGTTCTACGTTGGACTCTTTCCATGTTATCGATATCTTTACAGAAATGTGGCGACCAGAATCGAACAGCAAATTCCAAGTGTGGCCTCACTAATGCCTTGTAAAAGGGAATGATGATGTCCTTGGACTTGTATTCGAAGTTTCTGGTGACAAATCCCAGGACTCTGCTTGCCATTTTCAAACTCTTGTCAATTTGCTGGCTGTGCTGTAGTTTGTTTGTAATAGTGATTCCCAAATCACGTTGTTGGGTGACAGTAGCCAATTCCGTCCCATTTTTATTTTCAATGGGATGGAAGGGTTCATCAGCCCTACGTGCATTACTGAGCATTTGTCGATATTAAAGTTCATCTGCCACGTTGCGCTCCATCCCATGAGTTTGTCAAGGTCTTGTTGGAGCTCGGTTCTTTTTGTGGTAGCATGACATAGTTTAGTATCATCTGCAAATTTACTGACTTAACCATGGATGTTAAGATCGACCATTGATGTAAATTGAGAACAGAAGTGGGCCAAGCACGCTACCTTGTGGAACCACTGATGTTACCTGTGTCCAGTCGCTCGATTCTTCTTCAAGCTTCACTTCGTTGCTGCCGACCCGTAAGCCATGCCCTGATCCATCGTAAATAGTCACCCTGGATGCCATGGGCTTCCAATTTTCTTTTAATTAGCCGGTGATGGGGGACTTTGGAAGTCTAGATACACAAGGTCTACACCCTTTTCTTCATCTTTAATATCTGTAACTTTTGAGAATAAGTCCAGAAGCTTTGTTAAACAGCTTCTTCCATTTCGGAAGCCATGTTGAGTGTCGGATATGAGCTAATGCATCCTCAGGTGATCAGTGATGCGTTTTTTCGTGAGGCATTCGATGATTTTGCTGACGACCGAAGTAAGACTGATTGGTCGATAGTTGCTGCGTCTTTTCTTATCCCCCTTCTTATGTATTGGTATTACATTAGCTAGTTTCAAATCCTGTGGAACTTCTCCCGTTGTTAGAGATCGAATAAATATTTCGAACAGTGGTTTCACGATGACTGGAGCCATTTCCCGTAGTACACGGGGAGTAAGATTGTATGGGCCAGTGGATTTGTACACATTTAGGTAGGTCAGTTATTGAAGGATCTCGATCTCCGTGAAAACACAGGTGTTAAATGGAGCAACTTGCATCGGTGCTGGTTCAGGAATATTCGTAACATATTCAGCAGTAAATACAGAGGTGATATAATCGTTCAGAATTGCGGCTTTGTCTCTTAGGCTATTGGTGATTTCGCCGTCAGGTCGTTTGAGCGGACCTGCGGTTTCTTTTTTCAGACGTCTTTCATTTACATATTTATAGAATGCCTTTGGCTTGCGTTTCGCCAGAGCGGCTACGGAAGCTTCCTTCTCCCTTTTTGTGGTTCGGTCTATTTTATTTACATCCCGACAAGCCCTTATGTGACTGGACCTGTTCTCCTCTGTTGGATTACGCTCCCAGGCTTTGTAACGCACTTGTCGCCTAGCAATGCAGCGTTTGAGTGTCCGATTCATCCAGAGAGGATCATCACTGATACGAACTTGATTATTAGGGATGTGTCTTTCAGCTGCTCTTAGTATGCTCGTCTTCAAAAGATATGAGCATTGTTCTACACTGGCGTCCTCATCGGGGTTTCGAAGTCAGTTGTTTGTATTTCAGTAGCCATTTCCTGAAAATACGCTCGTCGGTATAGTCTGTCAGCTTGAGATGACTCGCATTAGTGGTGAATTCATAGTCAGTTTCGAGCGTAAATTCAATCCTGTTGTGGTCTCCAAGCCGGTCTAGGATGGCTAGGTCAACAATTTCACAATCAGAAGTGGAGAATACCACATCTAGAGTATTACCGTATGGTCCGTATCTCGTAGGTTCATTAACTTGCGGAGTCAAGTGGTGGTGGCTGGGTAGAACAAGGATTGAGCCTTTTAGCAGCCTTTCAAAGATATTCATCACAGCTTTAAATTAAAAAGTGAGCATCAAGCTGAAAAAAAGTATTCTGAAAGATTGATTAGTTAGTTATAGCGGCCAATATTAGTATTATATTGCGACTTTTTCTAGTTTGTCTAATACACCATCGCTTTGTTAATAGGTTGTTCTGGGCTTCTTCTGCTTATTGTTACTAGTTTTAATAGAACTTTCGACAAAGGGTACACAGTTCTGGACCTTCACTCAAAGAAAAGTAATCCGACTGGTGAAAGTGACGATTATTCCTCCAAGCAATGTTTGCTACTGTAATAGCATCTCAATGTTCCGTGAATAATGACTTTCCAGCTTCTGATTGGTTGCAGTGTAGCGAATTTACTTTTCATCTTTAGGACGAAGAAGACTTACCCGCAACAAGTTCAAGAAGAAGTTTCGGATCTGGGGAACCGTTTGCGATGGTTTTACTCCGTCGATCAATTCTGAGATGACTGCCACGAGGTCACCGTGGGTGTGGGCAAACAGAGCATCGATCTGTTGAGAATTGTTACTCTTATCAATAACAATATTGTCCATATCTTAAACAAAAGTAAAGAAAACGAAGGTAAGAAATGCGTATATATCGACAAGCTTTCTATCGCGCCGCCTAATTATGCAAAGAAAGATCTAAGCACCAGCAAACATTAGTTTCAACCTCAGCTGTCAAATAACGGTGAAACCCACCCAGTCTTACAGCAAACATTGCTATCCTTCTCTCTGTGTTATTTTTATTTACTACGGTGGTCGGGTGCTTCCTTATATAGATATGCTGTCCATACCGCAGGAGACTCTGCGACTAGTAACTTACATAGCATAAGGAATATACAATTTCAGAGACGGCCTGGGTATCGCAAGATTTCTGATTGCCACTGTTAGAAGGATAAATCTAAAGAGCACCTGGAGGACAGCAAACCTGCCACTGGTGCAGAAGAAATCTCCTACTAGCTCTATTCTATGATTAAACTGGTACATTCGGAATGACCGAGAATCGGAGGGCTGATGGAGGTTAGACTGCCTGGTTGGAGAGATGACTCACCTTGCGGTAGAATGTGGCTCCTCCGACGGACCGTCTCATGTAGTAGGAGATCTCGGCAGGCAGGGGCGAGGCTGGGTCTCGGAAGAGTGCGACATGGTCGATCAAGCCAACCTGTACTCAAAAAATGGGCATATACAATAGTAAACGCTCTGTTGTTGGCTATTACATCATCCCACTGCAATTTTTACAACACTGCTGCTCTAAATATTATACATTAAACCCTGGGGCGGATTGTTAAACTGTATTTGTGAACTGTATTGTATGATGAATATTCCGCTTTGCTGTATTCACTATTAGCTTAGCTTACTTATTTGATCAGTTATGCATAACAGCAGCATATCATACACTACCCTGCTGTTGGATTATAAATTCACTAATACAGCTCGTCATAACTATTATTGCTATGCTACGTCACATTACATATGTATAGAGTATTTACTACTCTCTAAACTTCGTGTACTCGAAAGTGGACTAATAACTGAAATATGTGTCCTGATACTGGATTATTGCAGTGAATTAAACATGAAGTTGCGCATATACACCAAACATAAGATAGTTTCACACGAGGTATGTAAGGCCTACGCTAAGTTTGGAGGTTTTGTTGCTAAATCTAAACACCACTATACGTTAATTGATTAAATGTCAGATACCACGTTAGTCGGCTTTTGGCAACTGCTACGATGTAATCAATTGTCGCATAGGTATCTCTTTAAATTTGGATTTAATTAAAACTGAAACTAGTGTAGGCCATTACTCTTGTTAATAAAAGGCAGTAAAACAGCAGGATGCGTGACGGGCTCAGAAGTCGTCGAAATACTTGAGTGTCAACCTTGATTTTCTGAAATCAAAATATCACGTGATCAATTGTACAGTTTTATACCGAAGAAGCGATCGTTGTGGCTCCCACCCAGACTTAGCGCTTTGAATATTGTACCACTATTATCTTCACTCTAATCTAGTTTATGCTTAGCTACTTCGTTGAAGAGTAATAAAAAAGCTTGCAAACAAAACAGAAATTAATTAGAAAAGGATTAGTATTAAAACTAATAAGAAAACATAAACAGAGAGTAAATCCTCATTTCGTTAGTTTGGATATTAGAGATGATTTGTAAGCCGGCTTTAGCTACCACTATAACATTCTATTTAGTGGTCCTTTTTCCAAATATTATGAAAAGTAAATCTACATTATCAATTTTATAAATTATTATTACCTTGGAACCGTCTAAGGTTAGGACTTGGAGAGTGTGTGGTGCCAAAGAAGAGAGCTCGTAAGCCCAACTTTTCCACTAGGTACAGTACAATGTATGCTCAGAAAAACTATACGCATTTAAAAATAGATAGAAAAGTAGTCAGACAAAAAAAAAAAATTTAGGTTGTCTGCTGTCAACACAGCTCATCACTTGCATTAAGTTCAACTTTTTAAACCGTCACCGTTAACATCTACCAGCTGATTCCACATTACCATTGTGATGACTGAAATTCGTAAATCCTACTGGAAATTCATGTAAAAATTGAATGATAATATTCAAATTCATTCAACAGTTGAGATTTTGTTTTAACATTCTTATTTCTGCGGACAGGCTTCCCATCGGTCAGTAAACTATAGTCATATGAAGTAGTCTCGTCACCGGAGGAAGCAGCCATCAGGCCGAAATAACGTAAGATAATTTCATCATGTGACAAACCAATAGATGACGCACAGTTCTTCACAGCCAATCACCAGCCTGTATGTTCCCAACCCCAGAGGGTTGACGTCGCTGAACGGTTGTAACGCTCAGTGACGTCACTCTTTCGTCCACTAAGTGATGGGATGGTCCCTTGATGACATAACCTTATGTTAGTTCAGCCATGGATCAGCCAGACCGTACATGATGTGCATAGTTGACAAGTAAGAAAATAGTGAGGTGGGTTGAGCTGCCAAGCGAACCTTTTCAATGAAGCAGGCGGATTTAGGATTAAGACCATTACCAGGAAAGCTTCGTCACCGTAAACTTTGTATTATTGCGTATGTTACAACCATTAATATAGTGTTTGTGAATAATAAGCGCTGGTGGCAATACTTCGTAAAACTAAAAGCCATTTGGTCCCCCAGGAACGGCTTGGGCATGCAGGACTGCTTCAGACGATAACATTCCCACGTCGTTGCTACTCACTCGCGACCAACTAACCTGTTGATGGAACCTGGACTAACGCCACAAATACACAGACCGAAGCAAGAAATACCTCGCAGTTAACTTCCAATTACACTGCAAAGGGTAAATATGATAAAGCGACAAGGCGACCCAGGTGACGTCATCGACACTTGGCTTTCAGTCAACAAAATCTGCCCATGTGCTTAAATAACAAAATAAAAGAACTAGAGCTGAACCCCGAGAGCACAGATCTTCACCACGCACCGCATTGCCAAAGAAAAGACAAATAGACAAACAGCCAAACGGGATATCACATAAACTTAATCACAGCTTCCTCGTGGCATTCCTCAAAGTTCCTGTAAATTTCATTAAGATCCGCCTATAACTTGAGTTATATGGCTGATAGACAGACAAGCAAACAAAAGACAAACAGGGTAAAAAAAGGGCAATATCAGTCTCAAACTGAATTTTCAGCATTTCTCCGTTAAAAACTGTAGCTCCTGCATAGCTTGGAGGAAATTGTAAGGTCGGACAATAGCTCTTCTTTTGAATCGTAATTTACATTTTCGCACTGGTGCA
Organism: Parhyale hawaiensis; assembly: GCA_001587735.2. Lineage (NCBI taxonomy): Eukaryota > Metazoa > Arthropoda > Malacostraca > Amphipoda > Hyalidae > Parhyale > Parhyale hawaiensis. The sequence continues at coordinate 29,532,307 of LQNS02278096.1, read as the reverse complement.
TTAAGTCTGCTGGCATTTTAGTTTTTTTTTTGTGAAACACCTAATCGCACGAATTTTCCTGATATTAGTGCCAATATTTTTCTATGTTGTTCAAATGATTTTGTTCAGACGGTACGAGTTCATTGGCTTCAACTTTCATTAATTTGCAGCAAGAAATATTTACTTCAATGGAACTCCCGGAGAGAGCATGCAAGCAACCGATAAACTGTGAATTTAACTTACCGTACGGTGGATGGTCGCCTATAGCCTATGTATGTTGAACAAAACCCTCACCTGGCCCAAGAAGCTGTACCGGACCCACGACAAGAAGCTGGAGTATCGCTCCCCCGTGCTGTAGGGCTTGGCGAAGGTCAGGGCGTGCTGGGCGTACTGGCGCCTGAGAGAGAAAGGAAGATGTTAATATCGTATTGGCTTGCCATTAATAAATATCTCACTTGTAAATGGTGGTATGCATGTTGTTGCTGTAAGAAATTTGACCTGTATAGCCAATTATACCATTAACGCTTAGCGTTACTAGTTAAGACCAATATTCCAGTGATAAATGTACGTTTTTCTTAGGAGAAAAGAAGTTCAGACAGCTGAGAGTAAAATTCGAAAATCTGTTAGTGGAAATCTCAATGTTGATGCAATAGCAAAAATGAGCATAGTGTACCAGAGTGAGGATCTGGAGGCTCTGAAAAGCTTTTCATCTAGAATTTTAAATGCAGTTGAAGAAGAAAGTGCAAGTAACCTATGCTGTGTGAGTGGTATTTGGTCTAGCAATGTGCTGCCGGTTGGAACAGAGCTCTAATACTCCAGGTCGCACATAGTTCCGCAAATGCACATCAGTAGTGCATCTACTTGGCGGCCGAAAATGCAGGAGCCATAACTTCGGTTCTCAACGTTGGCCCCACGGATTGTTATACTAGAGCACTGAACCACCCCGAGATTAATATTATTATTAATAATATCATTATCTCATAAGGCAAATTCTCTGCGATGCTCGTTAGGCAACCGAACAAATGTGGGGCTCTAACGTCAACTTTGGATCAAAATTTACACCCAAGATTACGAAGTCACAGCCCACAGTAAGTGACACACCATACAGTATGAGTGCGGGAAAAGCAAGTCCCACTGTACGTGACCTTGACGCGAGCATGGTTTTAGTCTTACCCGCATTTAGCTTCATCCCCCAACTAGAACCTCAGGGATCAATCTCTTCCAGATCACGCCGAATGGATTCTGAAACCTCCAACCTATCGCTAGGATTATCGCAAACAACCACCAAAGCAACACCATCAGCGCAACCAACAACTAAATTATTAACAAGATCAAACAGGTTCGCTGTATGCACGATGAACGACAGAGGAACACTACTTTGTGGGACACCAGAGACCACATCCAAACATTCACTCCTCTTCCCTTCAACAACTATACATTGACGTTTGCTAGATAAAAACTGACTCATTACCGCCAACACTGACCCACCAACACCCATCAATGTTAGCTTATGGAGCAGCACAAGGTGATTCACGCGATCAAAAGCAGCACTAAAGTCAAGCTGTACCAACCTTGCCTCGTGACCCCATCAAGTGCCAGCTGCAACACATGAGAAATGTGAAATAGAGCATCGCGAGTCAAAGGAAATGCAAAAATGGGTTGTCATATTTGCTCCTAGCACTGGATACGTCACAGTACCAGATCATAAAAACTCTAATAAAACTAAATGAAGTATTTATGAAATATCATTAGTATTCTATGGTGTAAAAGAAATTAAATTTCAAGAATGTTGTAGTTATATATTACTCTCGATGCACTTTATAAATAAAACTTTGAATACATTTGTGAAAAGATTTTCTATTGAGCCCGCACTTTCTATTTTGCCCCGTGCGTACTCGGGCCTCAAAAGGAGACAATACAGGAGTCGAGACCAACATTTGAAGGACAAAATGCTTGCGTCTGCAGCAGACGCTGCATCTTCAGTTACACTGACAGTTGTACCTGTACTTGTGATACCTGTGAAGTTCTTCGGACGAAGTCCAAGAGCCATTATTCACGCAATCCATCTTATGCAGAGGTGACATTAAGTTCCGTGACCAGCGGGAGAGCTAGCAGCGAGTTATCACTACAATGCACGTAACCGCTCATAGCTGGTTTTTCTGACACTTCTAATGAGCAAGAATCAAGTAAATTTTTTAAGCTTTACAGCTCCATGCTAGAGGCGTTCCGAAATATAACGGAGCGTTTTGTTGCATAACCTCGCACCCCGAACCGTGATCTATTAGAAAACTTTTGGGCATTGCATCAGTACCATTTCTGGAAGGGACGTGTCCTTCACAAGGGCGTCCATTGCGGTACAAGTGTCTGTCATTGACATTTATGGTAGTTCCTTCTTGTAGAACTTTCCAAATATATATAATTGGGAAGCATTCGACTCTCCGTTGAAGTGAGTACGTATGAAAGTGAGCAAGTCTTTGGTGAAGTTCAAGACATACTTGCCTCAGACTTGGAAGAGACTGCTCTCCGGATAGCCCGAGGCGCTCTAGGCCTTTACGTTCGCTTGGTATCCAAAGAGGTGAAAACTATTCTATCCTAGGCAGTTCAAGTTTTTCTGCAATATGAGCACTACGTACGTCTGCCTTCCGTAAAGAAAAAGTTCGAAGCACACAACAGCACCATTTCTTGCCTACAGTTACAGCTTGCATTCTCCTTCCAATGTCTCTTACCACTTGTCATGTAGGATGTTGATTCGACATGCAAAGGAAGATTTTTTCCATATCGTAACAGTTCGAACTTTCTTTCATTGTAGGAAGACCAACGAAAGATGTTTCATGGATAAGTCTACTTGCACAGTATGAGCGTCAGTAACTGCCTTTACTGTTAACATTCGAGAGTCGTCTCAAAAAAGGATATAATGGCTAATTTGCATTGGAATTGCATGTCACTGATCATGATTAGGAAGGATACTGGACAAAACATCGTAGCAGTAATGAGTGTGGAACAATGAAGAAAAATCACGAATGCTTCTTCGTCATTTTTGACGGCTAGGTATAATAGTTCTACAACGTTTACGAAAATACCATTCTTACCATGACACAGGCCAGTATTCAACTGCATCTTATACACAGTATTATGGAAAAACAGATTGATAAGCACTAGAGCACAATACAACTTCCACCCACTGTCTGATATAGCGAGGATGGCTGTATTCGGAAGTAGCCTTTATGATGGAGTAAGTGAGGGCGGACAGATCCTTTAAGCCTGACTTCTTGGTGGCGAAGGCGAGTCGCTTCCAGATGGAGGAGGACAGCGGCCATACAGTTAAACAGCCGAGAGCTCGTGAGCGCAGGAGTCTGTGCTCTGCAGGGTTCTCAAAAATCTCCAGCAAAATAAGCTTGTTCTGCAAAAATTAGACGAAAATTATCCAAATATTTACGTTTTAAGTCTTCCCGCCGCAGAGTTCGCTGTGATGGAGGGAGAAGAACGGAACTCGCATATAAGAACATCACTCCTGTCAGTAGACAAAACGACATACAACAACCACGACTAAGACGAAGAAATTTTTTCTTTAGGATTTAATTTTAGGGCAGCTTTGTATTAAATTAGAAGACAGAATAATGATTAAGCAGACTTGAAAATGACAAGAAAGTTTAAGAGCAACAACGCATAGCCTATCCGCACACCTAAGTTACTTGATTCTAATATCAGCAGCTTGTACCGGTACTCGTGTACTAAATTTCATCCTGTTGGAGTGCTTAATGATTGCTTTGTTGCAATAAAAGTCGCTTTCATATCAGCTTATTGGCGACTTTTTGCTCAGCTATCTAAAATGCTTATTTCAGTAAACAGTGTGATGTGCAGTGGTATAGTAAAATTATACGCAGCATTGGTAAGATGTGCATCAAATCCAAGTACTTACTGTTTCGGAAGAGGAGCCGGGTGAAGCGTTCCATGGTGTAAGAGAGTCCATAGCCACGGCCCTGACGAGCGTGTCGCACTCAACTTGTCCAAGGATGTAAGGGATCAGCGCCTGTGACGCTGTAGTAGTCTTCAGCGACACCAGGGCCTTCACGTACACCATCTGCTTCCAGAACTCATGCGACTCCTGCACAGGTTCACCGTACGTGTCAAAGTTCAAAATGAGAGATTAGGTAAATAGTGGAAAGTAGGTGTAAATTTGTATAATGAAGCTGACCATACTGCCAGCGTTTGTGAACGTTTTAGTCTAGGGCACGACACGAACAAAGACGGAAAATTTTAGATAACACTCTGATGATACACAGCAAATAGATAACAGAAGTGTCCAATAGTTCTCAATTCTTCTTCATTTCCTCAGGATACTGGCATCGTTTGCAATTCTCTACATCCCAAATAATGATGAAACTAGAACGCTTTGTGACGCAAGACCTTCCCATGTGACGGCAGAAGAGGGGGAAGGGGCGGTGTGAGAGGGCCTGCAAGACCTGAGCCAGGAATTGCGCTTTTTTTTACATATAGGTAAACCCACGGTATAACTACGTAAAGGTAGCCTCACGTGCCTAAGCCCCCTGTAGCTCGATATATCAACTAGAGCACGAAATAAGAAATGACTATTGAATCACATTTCGGAAAAAAAAAACATGTAGATAAACTCAATCTCCAAATTTAAATAAAATAGCCCAAAAACGGTCCTTTTTCAACTTTTTCTTGTTATTAATCAGGGAGACTACGTTAAGCGTCAAGTCAGACTGTCAGAGTTTATAAGTTGTAGTCTCATGATAGCGATAGCTCACAGATAACATCATGTCAGTCAATTTCACTGCTGTGAAAATGTTAGTCGTAGAGTTGAGAGTACTAACGTCATTCCATGCAAAAATAAGTTACCGTAATCATGGTATGCTAGCTGTAGGTAAACTAGTAGGTAGGTACCTCACGCTGCGCCCACGTTAGATAACTGTGCAAAAGTGTGCAGATGCTAAGAGATGAAAATACTAGTCTTATTCTACTCTAATATAGTATTAGGAGATAAAATATTAATATTTTGTTGCCTTTAACCATAATAGCCATAGACGAAACCAACCTTTACCCATACTACACGGAAAATAATATCGAAAACGGGTGATGCCAATTTACATGAAACTTGCCGATTTATAATTTTATGCTCGTAGATTTTTATCTTCAAGATAAGCTGAGAAAAGTTTTGATGCAAGTACGTATGTGTTTCACAGAGAAGCATCAGGATGCACGTATGTGTTTCATGACATAGTTTTGTGTGTCATCGCAGCAGACCGAAAAACATATTCCAGTCAGAAAAAACGTATTTCGGCAAAAAAACAAAGTGAACCAAAGCTTTGGTAGTTTGTTACACGTGCGAAGCAAGTCGCGGTTACAGTTACATAGTAACACGCAGATCGCTATTGTTTTTCCAAGTTTCATCTCTTCAGGTATATCAATTTCACCTGTGTTGATGCAACTTGGTGCATCATCGGCCTTGTCACAAAACTGAAACATAAATGTATCGATTCGTGCAAAGTGCATCATAAGTCCCTATATGCATCATCATGATGCACTTTATCTTTATGATGCATTTGCGTGTTAAGTTTTGGGACAAAAATGCATGTAATTTTGATGCTTCTATAAGTGCATCAAAATTTCTCTCAGTGTATCTAAACTAAAGAAGCCCACAGTCGAATCTTCATCATCTTCTGCGCTGAAAACAATCGATAATTTATTTTTTTTGTTCACATTCTAGATGCGCTTGAGGTCTCCAGGTGACGTTTTGGGGCGATAGGGCTACCTATACGTAGTTATACCATGAAATGAACCCATCTGACTGCTCACAAAAAAAGGTGATGAAACTCCATTTTCTCTGGTGATTCTTGGGTGGAGACATAAATTTACACACATCCAGAACGGAAACTTTGCCAACTCCTTCATTTTGTTCGCGGGTGATAAATATGAATTGAAGAAGGCGAATACATTATAAATATATATTTATTATTTCTGATGTGGATAGAATTTCAACGCACATACGATTATTTCTGATGTGGATAGAATTTCAAAGCACATACGTTCATCATCCCATGAATTAGATAGGAAAACGGTTTTTGATTGTTAATGATGAATGAAGCGTCTTCGGTGTAAATAAATGCATATGTTATATTCAGTACCAGAAAGTAAGAGACTGCACTCATTTGCCTCGCCTAATAATCAGCATAAGAATAAAGATTATTATTACAATAATGCGTAGTACTTCGATATTTTATCCTGATTCTAAATTAAAGTATTGTTGCTGTGATACAAATCATACTCCTTTCTTTTTGATATTATTAAGATGAACTAGAATCCTATCATTTATAATGCTCTCAACCCATGGTACAGTGTTTATAAACATCATCGCCCGCTATATTTACATAATGCAAAGTAAAAACAACAAAGGATGCCTAACAAAAAAAATTATTTAAGATGACCTAAGTTTTGGTGTGTTGACAGGGTGGGATGTAAAGAGCTAATGACCATGGTGCGCTATGGGGTTCTTATATAGGCGTGGGACGGTGAGAGAAGCGGGGGAAAACGGACAAGCACAGTCGGAGGGAGAAGTGTCGGTCATGGGTCGCGACGAGTGGTACAGTTGTAGTATTGACGCTAGGTTATGTTGGACACTCAGTGATTCCAGGGCGGAGAGAAAAGAACATGTGCAGTCGGGGGAAAAATGTCTGTCATGGGCTATAGTCTGAAATGTGAATGAACAGATAGATCTGTGAGAAGGGGCCGGATGTCAGCTCCTGTATAGTCGTCAGATATAGAGCATGTTAGTCGGGGATAGTGTGAAGAGGTACAGCTGAGGTCATAATGTTGAGGCTAGGTTTTGTTCTATTGATATAAAGGGATTCTAATGTTGTGAGTTCGATTAGATTAGAAGAGTCAATGATTCAGAAGTCATTTTTGCTGATTGGATGGTCGTTTTGCTCGGCATGCAAGGCGGGAAGCTGAATGTGAGGGTTTTATAAGTGGTAGACCAGTTCGGCTGGATATACCTAAATGTTGGTCAATGCGGGCTTTCAAATGGACAACATTCTGCAAGCTTTCAAGTGTCAAATTAACAACTTTGAGTCTTCCACATGATGATCTGGTGAACAGCAAAACGCGCGTCGTGGGTATCAAAATTTGTTTAACTGCTTCTAATCGAAATCTACATTTACACCATCTCAAGTAAATATATGTAATAAAATAAGACTGGCCAAAAGTTGTGGGACTCGCTATTTTTTAAATCTTTCCAGGATATCTAATTTTTGAAAGACAAAAATAGAAACATAGGAAAATATTATGATGAGGCTTGGATTAGTTTTATGGATATAAAGAGATTCTAAAGTTGTGAGTTCTATTGGGTTGGAGAACTCGATAATGGAGAAGTCTGTACCGGCACTGATATTAGGACCCCTCGAGCTTACGTCAGTCATTCACCTTTTACACTCCCACACGACAACACTTCTGTCCCCAGGTAGTATATGAAAATAAATTTCTAGTTTTAAGCTGTCACATCCTTTTATTTAGATATTTGAATTCTGAAGATGGGAATGTAGTCCCGAAAAACTTTACTGTTTAGGGAATATCAATTATCCTCCTCGCATCTAGCATTTTCCAATGAAATAGATTATCTCCAAGCCTTTTTCAAAAATAACGGCTACTCGCACCACCTTTTAGATCACTACTGCAAACTATTTCTTGATAAACTGTTCGATACCGGTATAACTAAACTCACTATTCGTAAATTAGACTTCTTCCACTCCCTTCCCAGCAAGACCACGTCGATAAAATCAACTCCCTGAAAATTTCCTCTACGAAGCCTACCCGCACATAAACTTCAGGTTCTCTTACAAAAACACATTTACCTTAGGATCATATTTTTAATCCAAAGACAAGCCCCACAAATTTTCGTTCTAGTGTTGTGTACGAATTTTCTGGAAAGAGCTGCTCAGCTCTGTACATCGGCAGCACTGGACAACATTTCAAAGCCCGCGTTGACCAACATCTAGGTTTATCAAGCAGAACAGGTTTACCATTTGCAAAACCTACACATTCAGCTCCCCGTTTTCATGCAGAACAAAACAACCATCCAATTAGAAGGAAAGACTTTTCTATCATAGACTTTTCCAATCCAATAGAACTTACAACTTGAAATCACTTTATATCCATAAAACAAAACCCAACCTTGATAAAATGATTGCAGCTGTACCACTCGTCACGATCCATGACTGACGTTTTTAATCCGACTGCACTGGCTCTTTTCTATCCGCATCCCATATCGACCGACCCTTATACACTGTACAGAGGCCTCCCAAGTGTGCCGCGGTCATTCACCTACTAGGTCTACCCGTGTGTGCATCGACCAAAACCTAGGTTAACTCAAATAAAATTACTCCTTCAACTTCATGCCTGTATCTTTTCACATTCTGATGATGGGAGACTGACAATTCCGAAACGTCAAATTTTAAGTTTAGCTGACTTCTATTCAATATTTTTTTATATGGGCATCTCCATGGTCTGAATAACTTAATAACAATGCTACAGAGAATCGTTTCAACATTTTTAACATGGTTAGCATTTTTTCACTAAGCTTTAGTTTTGTATGCTTCGCTGTAACAGCCCTACACTGATAATATATGTGCGTGATAACTATCCGATGTCCTGTATGAAACAGTACGTTTGCATGAGCGTACAAGAGAAAGTTGGGGTGCTACGAATTTTCTAGATGTCAAGGGAGCCAACGTTAAATAAATGACTGGGACAAGCTGCGGTATAATTTATTAGGATAACGATTAACCTTTGCTGCCTTACTAACAATATCATGACACCATCATGTTCAAAGCGCTTTATAGGCTAGGACTTACCGATAATTCGTTGATGAGATATTCTTCCAGGGTCTCCACTATGTTGTCTTGGTGACACCGCTCCTTCCCGATGGTGGAGTAAGTGTCAGATTGTTTAACAGCGCAGAAGCGGTCCACCAGGGACACAAAGTTCAGGATGAGTTGGGAAGCAGTGAAGGGATTGCTGTTGACGTCCAAGTTCAGCAAAAAGTCCTGCAATTAAAAGTCACAAGTTAGCTTATCATATTTATTTGAAACCTACACATATTTGAGAACACATAGTAAGTCTTTCATCATCTGACGTCTAATGTGTCACTTAGAGGGCAAATAGCGCTAATAGTGGTGAATTTATTTTAATGGAGTACGCAAAGCAAGTGGTAAATTTTTTTCTGCAATAAGATATATTTGTAAACCATCAGCTAGTGGCAAATGGAATTATAATTATTAGCATTTATTAAAACTATAATTAGCCAAGAAAATGCAAATAAACCGAATCAATAAAAAAGTTTAAAAAATTGTTTGATTCATTATTGATGGTAACCGATAGGGTAACAGAAACTAATGGCCAGTCGACTGGCTGATGCAATTTAGCAGAGGTGGGTTACCGGACTAATAAAGCGGTGAAGCGCTTTATTAGTTAACGTTACCGCAATCAGCTGAAAACTACCGCTTTACCGTGCCGGTACAGACAATGGTAACGGGGAGTGTCTAGGTCATCAGACGTCGTTTATATTTACTGTCCGATTGAACTGAAACTTTGTAGTCATATGTAAAAATGAATTCTAAGACGTTTTTGTTCCAAGACATTTCTTCGAAATTTTCGATATTTTTTGAGCTCTCAACCTTTATGTGTTTTTGGGGCAAATTTGAAAAATGCAATTTCTCTGGCATTTCTCAACCGAGTTTCACGGTTTAACTGGCAGTATAAAGAGAAAGGTGTTAGCTATATAAAAGTTCCATCCGTCATTTTTTAATTTCGTTA
>LQNS02278096.1:29459116-29470717 GCA_001587735.2 Parhyale hawaiensis | reverse complement strand
TTGGTGAACAGAGAGGTGACATCGAAGCTGGATAAATGGGCATTGGGAGGCAATTGGAGGTCTTTGATACGGTCCCGAAATTCATATGAGTTGCGCAAACTAAACTGATGAGTGGTTAAAGGTTCAAGTAATGGAACGAGGAATTTAGCTATAGAGTAGGACGGGGTTTTGTGAGCAGCCAGAATTGGTCGTAAGGGGACATCGGCTTTGTGTACTTTTGAAAGTCCGTACATGATGCCCGGGGAAGCACCTGAGTTCACTGCCGAAAACCAGTCACATAATTCTTTAGCTTTGTTAGATGTTTTAGTAACCAACAACGACTGAATGCTTGACACAGGAGTTTACAGAAAGCCCACGTTCTCGGGCCTCGGGACAAGCTTTTTCAGTCACTGCTACGATCAATTTAAGATCAATGCTATAAAAACCCTACTATTTCAAGCTTACCATTTGTCCTCCTCCTATCTTACCTTCTCAAACGAAGTGAACTTTCTCCGTACTTTCTTCAAAAATAACGGTTACCCGCACCATCTATTGGACCACCACTGCAAATTGTTCCTAATCAAACTGTTCGATCCCGGCATCAGCAAACCCTCTGTCCCTAAATTAGACTTCTTTCATTCGCTCCCGTACTATAACAAAGCCTCTGTCAGTGCAGCAAACTGATTGAAAACATTCGTTTCTGATGCCTACCCACGCATAAACTTTAAATTTTCGAACAAAAGCACATTTACCATAGGCTCATACTTTAAATTTAAAGACAAACCACCCACACCAGTCCTGTCAGGTGTTATCTACCGTTTGAAATGCAGAGGATGCAACGCCTCGTACATTGGTAGCACTGGACAACATTTCAAAGCACGCGTTGACCAACATTTAGGTGTATCAAGCCAAACCGGTCTACCACTTGCTAAACCTTCCCATTCAGCTCCCCGTCTGCAAACTGAGCAAAAGGACCATCCCATAAGCAAAAATGACTTCTCAATCATTGCCTCCTCTAATCCAATCGAACTCACAACATTAGAATCCCTTTAAAGTTACTATTGTAACTAGTTCGTGTCGACTTTTATTTCAATTTTAGAATCCGAAATATAGGTATCTTGTTCTGGATTGGAGTTGTAATACTGGAGTCGACATGGAGAAATGTGATAGGGGCTGATTGATTGATGTGTAGACGACTGACATGCCCTCGACCGCGGGCCGGGGACGAGTGTCGAACCAAGCACCGCTCTTTGTGTAGGACAAACATATTCCCCCCATGACTGTATATGTTCATTTTCTTCCCGCCCTATATAATGACTACAGCTGTACCACTCGTCACAACTATGGCTGACGCTCTTTCCTCCGACTGCACTCGCCCGATTTTCCTCCGCTTCCCGTGCCGCTCGACGCTTATATAAGGACCCCATAGCGCCCCGTGGTCATTCGCCCTCTAGGTCCCACCCTGCTAACACCATCACATTTTAGGTCTTCTTAAATAAAAAATTTTTGTTGTTAGGTATATATCCTTAAAAGATTTTATTAGGTTTTTGAAAATGGGATACAACTCCCGAAACGTCAAACTTTTATATTAGTTCTTGTCGACTTTATTTCAATTTCATAATTTACCAAAGGATAGTCATTTTGACCGATAAAGTGAGGGTGGAATATCGATTAATAGTAATGGAGTGCTGAATTCGCGTAAAGTGATCTTGAAGTGTTCGTGGCTTCTGTTTTTGATGCCGCTGGGACAAGGAAGCGAACGAAGTGTTTGTGTTTTTGTTTGTCGATTCTTGTGTTTGTGATCGATGCAGTGATGGATCGTGTAGATGCGGCTTAAGAGTAAACGCCGGTTAGACAAAGTTGATGCGAAATAATTACAATGAGAATACGAAATACACTTTACAGAACACTATAAACTAGGACAAATTGTTATGAATGTCGAAACGTTACGTTTGTAAGGTTTTCTGCGCAGAGTGAAAAATAGAACGAAGACTTGAGAAGATACAGACCAGCTATCCATTTCATTTTTTTCCAAGAGTGAGAAAGAGATCACGAGTGACCGTGATCAACTTCATCGGGTAACGTACACTGACAAAAAGCATGGAGCTGCAACTAAAGATGCTGCTAAGAATTCGGTCTGTGACACTTTCGCTTATGTCAAGTGTGTTAGTTGTTTGTGATAATTATTGATAATGTTCATCTACAATACTCGGACAACGGAACAGGCTCTAAATCGTATTGTATAACCTAGAGAAGCATTGTTCACGAAAAATTCAAACTTGCCCTGAAACCAGTAAGCACAACAAAAATTTGGAGACTTGTATCTCTTGACATTAATTAGAGCTCCGGTAGTTTTCTCGGAGATCAATCTGTAACATTTGAGTTATATCTTGACAAATACTAACTTCAACATCAGTCAAACTCACAACCGGCCAAACCGATCATCACCAAAAATGATTTAGTCCTCTCTGCCTTTCAATATTTCTACGAATTCCTACATATTTCATGGATATCCGTTCATAACTTTTTGAGTTACGGTCTGATAAACATTATGACGTACAATCGTATACAGAAGTCAAACACACAAACTGAAAAAAACGATTATCACCTAAAACTTGGCCATTTGTGTCTTATAACATTTCCAATAATTTTTGTAAATTAAATAAATATCCGTTCATAACTTTTTAGGTTATGTTGCTGGCAAATAGAAATTCAACCGTAAAGATAAACAAACAAACGGGCTAACAGATCTTCACAAAAATTTGGTGATTTGCTCTTGGTAGCATTCCTACAAGTTTGTGCAAATTTCATGAAAACCCGTCACTTTTTGAATTAATTAATCACAAAGAAAAAACGAGGTAGACAGACAAACGAGCAGTTGTAGGTATCTTCACCAAAAGTTAGTCATCAGTACTTCCTAACATGCCTCACAATCCGTGTAAATTCGTAAAGATCCATGTATAACTTTTTGAAATATCTTGGTAACAGAGAAACAAAGAAATTCAACAAAAATCATAACCTCATATAAGGAGGTAATGATCGTTTAAAAGCCTATAAATATGAAATACGCATAACTACTATCGGGCTAGTTATCAACAGAAAGCAACACATTTTAGAGATTACCCTTATTTTACCGTAGCTTAGCACGAGAAGGAATAAGACAGCAGATCGGTTCGTAGCTAGTGGGTAATGGCGTCAGCGATGGCTTACTCTTCACTCATTGCTTTAGATTCAAAATCTATAATGCCGGTTATCTGATGGGTAATTCCTCACAGGAGCCGTGAACCTTAATGCCGAAAATTTGAGGAGAAACGTGTATGACTTGGGTCAGCTAATGATAGAACTTACCCGCTAGTAGTAACAGAAATAAGGACTTCATGGTGGCGACAACCGAACGCCTTTCAAACCTGCAACAAAAGAAGAGAACGTGCTGTAAAAATAGATCCTACCGTGCATAAGCTACTTTGCATATAATTTCTTTAGCTGAATGTCCTCGTAGCAGTTGAAACTTTTAACGCTGAGCACAGGCCAAAATATCTGCAATTCATATTGCAGCCAAATTCCGGTCCTGGAGATTCAACTAACTGCTGGTATCCAGGCTACAGTAAGCACTGAGCATTTCCGGTGACTTATTCTTCTAGTTGAACTATAGTTTCCCGGTGCTACTTGACTTTCAACCATTTCAAAACAGATTTTCGCTTTTTTACTTGCAGGAGGGAAATTTTGCTCTCGCAAGCTCACAACGGCACAACTTTTGTTACTTTAACGGAAGCTCAAGCTTATAGCTATATATGAGGCATATTTTTGCAATGAAACCTATATACCGCCAGTAAAAACAAGAAAGAGCTTCATTAAGAAATTATTGCCCTCATTTTTGGCGGCTAGAGACTCTGGTAACTATTAATGGTGGCGGCATACTAATAAAATATGAATTGTTGTTATGTTGTATTATATATAGTCGTTATGTTCCTAATTTGCGGATGATACTAAACTATGTCATCCCGCCAGAAAAAGAGCTGAGCTCCAGCAAGAGCTTGACCATCTCATAGAATGGAGCACAACGTGGCAGATGAAGTTCAATGTCGACAAATGTTCAGTAATGCACGTAGGGCCGGAGAGCCACTCATCCCAATTTAAAACGAACGGGACGGAGCTGGCCGCTGTCACCCAACAACATGCCTTGGCAATAACTATAACAAACAAATGACAACACTGTGAGCAAGTTGAGAAGAGTGTGAAAACGACAAGCTAAGTATTGGGATTTATCACCAGGAATTTCGGATACAAATCCAAGGACATCGCCATTGCCTTGTACAAGGCGCTAGTGCTCCAGCACTTAGAATTTGCTGTTGAATTTTTGTCATAACATCTGTGCAAAGATATCGATAACATGGAATAAATCTAACACAGAGCTACAAAATTGATGCCTCAGCTGCGAAACAAGCCCTACGAATGTCGCCTTCAAGAACTGGGCATGATCTCTCTCGCGCCAAGACGACTCAGGAGGCAACTAATAGAAACTTCCAAGTATTTGCCTGGCTTTAACGACGTACCTACAGCGGGACTTATTGATGGAGACTATAATGATCGCCTGCGAAACAACGGCCAAAAACTCAAGCATAAAGCCCGAAGAACAACCATAAGCCAGTAGTTCTCTTCGTTTCTGTTAGTGAACATTTGAAACAGACTCCCCTCCAACGTTGTCGGTACGGAGGCAGTTACCGCTCTTGAAAATGGACTTCAACATTGGGAACGACATCCTCCACAACTTAGAACACGTCCTCCACCACGAATAACAAACTTTAAAGCTCCGCAGATCTGCGGCTATAAATTGCACTTGCGTGAATGTATGATCTACTCGTGGCTGGGATCTTCCTTTCCTTTTCCGTTTCTCCTTCCTTTCTCTGCCACCTATAACAAGCTAACATAATGGCAATAGCTCATAATAGATTGGGGCGTAAGCTCCAGTGTCTCTATGGTTATAGGGTTGTTGGTCCGTCTACTGCCGTCTATCTAACCTAATCTACTACCCAGGCAAAAACAATCGCTGTAACATCGTCGTAGGACCGCCGAAAGGAGTCACGCTAGTCGAAATGAGTTGTAAATTGCCGAAATGAACTGTAAAATCGCCGCAAAGTAAACAATTGGCCAATTAGGTAGTTTTACTGCGGTTTTTAACGCATGAGAAGAAGGTGTCGAAAAATCGCTGTACCAGCCGCAATTTATCGCCGCAGCGGCGATCGGTTGAACAAGTTCATACACGACACAGGCTCGGTGTCCAAGCAGCGCAACGGGCGGGGATGGGTCAGTACGAATGCAATTGTGGTGGTGAATGGTGGTGCACTATGCTCAGATTATTCTCGTTAAAGACGCAAGTTTTGGGTGCAAAGCCAGTAGAGTTGTAAGTTCAAGTAAATAATTCAAGCGGAGTTTCAGGGTACTGTGTGTTTTGTAGAAAAATGATTAGAAGCATTGGCAGATACGCAGAGATTTCCAGGGCATCGTTGGTACGTAGCCCTAACGTGTTTTTTTTTTCTCTGGTAACTAGCTAGTCACCTTTTAGAAGTATCTGACGCAGTGCGCTAGTTTTTAGACATCGATTTGGTGCTCAAAACTCGGGTACTAAAATTTTTCTCCGATCACCTGAGTCATCAATCCGTGCGCCACAACTGATAAAAAATTCAAATGGTATTAGTGTGTTTTAGCCAGGTCCAAAAAAGTGTAGTTTTGTTGTTATCGTTTCTATGTATTTTTCATGTACATAGAACCAGAATCTGAAGTTCATTTTTGTCGGTCGGATTTAGTTTTTAAGTTATAGGAAAATAGCCTATCCCATTGTTTTCCTATGGGAGAAAATACCAAAGAATGACACAGTGCACTGAACAACCTTTAAACTAGGATTATAACATAACTAACCGAACCAACCTAACGGCGTATTTTACAGGTTAGGCTAGGTTAAGTTAGGCTAGGTTAAGTTAGGCTACGTTAAGTTAGGCTAGGTTAAGTTAGGCTAGGTTAGGTTAGGTTCTAGGTTGGGTTAGGTTCTAGGTTAGGTCAGGTTAGGCTAGGTTCTAGGTTAGGTTAGGCTAGGTTCTAGGTTAGGCTAGGCTAGGTTCTAGGTTTGGTTAGGCTAAGTTCTAGGTTAGGTTAGGCTAGGTTCTAGGTTAGGTTAGGTTAGGCTAGATTCTAGGTTAGGTTAGGCTAGGTTCTAGGTTAGGTTAGGCTAGGTTCTAGGTTAGGTTAGGCTAGGTTCTAGGTTAGGTTAGGCTAGGTTCTAGGTTAGGTTAGGCTAGGTTCTAGGTTAAGTTAGGCTAGGTTCTAGGTTAGGTTAGGCTAGGTTCTAGGTTAGGTTAGGCTATGTTCTAGGTTAGGTTAGGCTAGGTTCTAGGTTAGGTTAGGCTAGGTTCTAAGTTAGGCTAGGCTAGGCTAGGTTAGGTTAGGCTAGGTTAGGCTAGGCTAGGCTAGGCTAGGCTAGGCTAGGCTAGGCTAGGCTAGGTTAGGCTAGGCTTGGTTAGGCTAGGTTAGGCTAGGTTAGGTTAGACCATGTTAGGCCAGGTTAGGCTAGGCTATGTTAGGCCAGGTTAGGCTATGTTAGGCCAGGTTAGGCTATGTTAGGCCAGGTTAGGCTATGTTAGTCCAGGTTATGTTATGTTAGTCCATGTTAGGCTATGTGTAGCCAGGCTAGGCTATGTTTGGCCAGGGTTAGGCTATGTTTGGGGAGGGTTAGGCTATGTTTGGCCAGGGTTAGGCTATGTTAGGCCAGGGAAGGCTGGCTAGGCTATGTTTGGCCAGGTTAGGTTAGGCCATGTTTGCCCAGGTTAGGCTAGGCTGGATTAGAATCCTATTTAAAAGGTTATCCAGTGCACTGTGCCATCCTTCGGTATTTTCTCCCATATTTAAACAATGGGATAGGTTTTTTCCCTTCAATTCAAAAACTAGGTTCAACCTACAAAGACGGAAATCAAATTCGGATTGTCCAAGAAAAATACATAGAAACAAAAGAAAAAAGTACCTTTTTTTGGACCTAACGAAAACTCAAAAATTCCTTTCAATTTTCAAAACTCATAGCTTAAAAGATATCTTATTAAATATTCAATAGATTTTTTCACGTTTCTAAAAGCACATTTCTGTTGATTGCTAATTTTAAAAAGAACAATTCTAGATTAAAAATATGCTCATAGCCTAGTATATAAAACACAACGCTTCGGCCATCTACTACTGGAGCCATCATCAGGTATGTATCTATTCTGAAATATAATGAAGCACAATAAGTAAGGTTCATGATTACATCCATTGACGAGTAAGTGGCACGTAAGTAACAGCTAAGACTAAAGCGTGAGCGAGCGCTGTTACTGCTGGCATGATCGCTGGTGACTGGTGCCGTAAGTACTCCACGTGGGCGTGGCCGTGTTAGACGAGCAGATTTAGGTAGTTTGAAAGTTCATTGTGCTTGACGTTGATGATCGGTGTGTGTATTTCCTTATTTCCAGTGCTTCTGCTATTTTTATTGATGTTCACCACCACCGATTTTGCCAGCAGCAACAGCGCTCCCTCATGCTTTGGTCTTAGCTGTTACTTACGTACCTTAAACTTACCAAAGAATGTAATCATGTACCTTACTTAACTTATTGTGCTTCATTTTATTTCAGACTCGATACATACTTGATGATGGGCCCAGTAGTAGTTGGCCGAAACGTAGTGTTTTATATAGCATGCGGATATTTTTACTCTAGAATTGTTCTTTTTAAAATTAGCAATGAACAGGAATGTTCGTTTAGAAACGTGGAGAAATCTATTAAATCCTTTGTGAAATTAAATGCCGATTTTGAATACACGAAAGATATCTTATAAAATACCATAAAAATATATTTGCCACACTGGAAACTAAAATTCTATTTTGTTTGGTCAAATTATTGTATTTTCAGCTTCATAATTCCCCGTCGGCACGCACAGCTACTTTGTTAGGTTACGTAATAAACATGGGTTACATGCCTGAAAGCCCAAATTCGCCCCTCTTTAGGCCATACTCTCGGGTAGTTAGGCGTGAACCCCTTCCGATTCATCTCTTTTTAGGCCGTACTGTCGGGTATTTAGGCATAAATCCTTCCATTACATAGGGTAGATTAGATTAGATAGGTGGCAGTAGACGAACCAAACAAAAGGTGAAGGTATGCCTCGTTTGCCTAATTTACTTAAAAAATGGATAACATTTTCGTTTAAGCACTCCTCAATTACGCTAAAAATCACTTTCTTACCCCTTCACTCGAGTGTGGAATAAGATGAATAGTTAATTTTTACCAAAAACTGTTACATATTTAGGTAGAAGGAAGCATTCATAGATATTTTTTATGAATGACGTGTCAGTAGCAAATGCTTAGTTTTCGAGATGGTTAGGTAAGGTTATTTCAGATAAGTTTACGTTCATATTGGGTCGCCAGGTTTTTTTTTCCCTTAGAAAAATAGTGGGAAGCTGGATACAAATTTCATTTATTAAAACTAAAAGGTTAGCCAAAAGAGATATTCTATAAAATATCAAAAGAAAGAATGGTATTTCCATCCTATCTTTACCATAAATCTTCGCGGCTTTGGTATATTACTATAGTTATTCAGCTGTTATGACTATGACGTCACGAAGTGTAGACGTGGAGATCTAGGAGGCAGCAGTTCAACCATTCGGTACTAGGGGGCAACTCTAGTAGCAACTTTCTTTTCACCCATGTTATAAATAGTCAGGAGCGCTCACAAGCTCTGTCACTACTTAGTTCGATAGGCATCACCCGTTCCGGTTATCAAAACCTCATTCCTCACGCTATATATCGTCACATGTTACATTACCAATTAAAGTAAAGGCACGTACTGCAATTTAAAAGTCGTATCAACAAGTTTACTGCACAGAGAGTGTTTAGTTAGTTCAACTAAGCGTAGAATAGTCTGTCAAGCACTAAAAATAACTATATTTTTTTGTACTTGCCAGACTAATTCGATGTTTAGTTAAACAAACTAAACCTTCCTATTGTGTAGCAAGCCTGTCGATACGAGTTGTAAATTGCAGTACGCGCCTATATTTTTTAATGGCACTATAATTCGTGGCCATAGACGCGCATCGTTGACATAAGCTGTTCAATTGCTGACAATAGTCGAAATGTGCCGGAGGAATCGCCATAATGAGTCGTGCGCACAGCGATTTACTGTGCCGGCCGATTGTCGAAATGAGCTGTAACATTCGACCCAAAAAAGGGACATGGCGACTCGTACACCGCAATTCTACGACGATTCCCCGACACGTGCTACAACAATTATCTGCAGTTGCACGACTGTCGCTCGACGATTTATTTTGCCTAGTTATGGAGTAAGGTTGAAATCCATGCAAAATGTTCCATTATCTCAAAATGCTATACCATGGAAGTGTACATACGAGTACTTAGCATAATGGTATTGATAGGCGAATCAAAGTAAGGTGACCACAAAATCAATTTCGTTATCATGATTATCGACAGTCTATCAACACAAAGTAGATTGGTTACATCATAATAGATATAAATTGTAAATTGTAATGAATATTATGCTCTATGTACATATATTTATATTCTCACAATTTTCTTCGTCAATTAAGTAACATTGCTGGGAAATCAACAGAGATAAATTATTTAGTTGTCAGTTTTTTTTTTTTTGCATCATTATGAATTTATTTCTCATATACCGTCTGGAGTAACGTTTACTGCGCAAATGATTTTAAACAAACTTGCAAAGGTGTCTTCTTTTTGTTTAAGCGAGAGCCGTGGTAGGAGTCCTTTCATTGTGAGAGGCCTTTGGAAGAGGCATAACATCACCCTCGCATAAATTTGACGGTGCGGACAATTTGGTCCGTTTTTGCTCACTTTAGGCCGTAGTGTCGGAAAACCCGAACTAATTTCGGGTAAGTCGGTAAATATTCGAGTTCAATATCGGGTAGGTTAGGTGAGGGTAGGTCTGTTTTTTTTTTCATTTTAAAATTTCGGGCACTGTTAATTTTAGTAAGGGGTGAAATCAGGTTAGGATATGGTCCAGCTGTCTGCGCGACAAGGTAAGGAATCTGTTTGTGTACATACATAATGTATCCTGCACAAAAATCACGGAGCATGGGTGGGAAATTCGTCTTTCCCGTTTGTTTGAAGTTGAAACAGACAAGCTTTATGATTGGTTTTTGAAAAGTTGCAGGAGAAGAAATTTCACTCAAGTTTAGCCAATGGCCGCAGGGTTGAAACATAGTGGGATTGAGCTAAAGGGACCGATTTTCGGAAGATGAAATACGATTGGATATCAGAGAAGTAAAAGAAAGTTGAGGGAAGGACTCGTGGGCTGCCAACTTGATCTGGTTCGAGGGAGACAGTTCAGGCAGGATGTTTGTGAGCATCACGTGTGCGAGTCTCTTCGCGGGGACTTGTGCTGGTTACCGTTCGTTGGTGCGAGGTGTTAGTTTGTGCCTTCAGCGTTCGTGAGTCTCAGCAGGGAGCTCACAAACATGGTCATCGTCAAATTTAAGCCCAGGGGAGGAGCTTAGTTACTCAATATACAATTATACCGAACGTATTCTCGGTGTTCAAATAATCAGCATTTCGTCAATGGAGTTGTGAAAAAAATCTACGATTGAAAGAAATCAGATCGAACTGAGTGAGTCAGCTCTTCATGGGCATAAAGAAAAAGTTCTGATACTCAGCATTTGAGGATTCCAAACTCATTGCTTACTCTGCTTAACTATGTAGATTTATTACGGAGAATTGTGCACTTGTTTACAAGTCTTCGGCGCCGTCGTTGGAAGTTACATCGAGAGCGTTTTTCACAAAATTACATCGCCAAAAATTACCTGGCCCTTAAACAGCTGTATCTTGGCTGCACTACGGGAAACTTAGCTGTTCACCGGGAGTTGTCCTGCAGCTGCGTTGTTGGTTTCATGTATAGAATTTCTATTGAGCGTGCCGTGAGCCGTCAGGGAAAATATAGTGTTGAAATGTCCCCCGTTTCAGCATCCGCGAAATTTGCAGTCATCATTTCACGTTTAATCAAGATCTTCATCGATTATTCAACTGATCGCATCGTTCGCTCGGTGCGGGCTTCCAGCGTTGCTATCCTTGGGAGGTGGAATTGTCGGGCTGTAGGGAAATTTAGAAAAGCAGTCTTTGTTGTGTCAACGAAAGTAGAAGATGAGGGGTGTCATCGAAGTCATCATGTTTGAACTTTAAGTAAGGTGTAAGAAAAAAATAAGCATAGAAAAAGGTATGTGACTACCAGAAAAATGGTAAGACAAGTGTGGGGTGGACTAAGATGTGTTTAAGTAACTGCGTAAACCTTGTTTTAAGTGAATGCGAAACTCAAAATCAAACAACATTAACATGCTTAGAATGTAACATTCTCTACACTTTTGAAGATCATGTGGCTCGAGTTGTAACCGTAGGCAAAAAGTGGAGCGGATGGGTGCTTCGAACTTTATCTTCACGAGAAGCAGACACAATGCTCACCTTATGGAAACAACTGATACTGCCAAGAATTGAATACTGTTCACCTCTTTGGATGCCAAGTAAACGGAAAGACTTAGAGCGCCTCGAGGCGATCCAGAGATCGTTCACTGCCAAAATCCGAGGCATG
>LQNS02278096.1:29445073-29458727 GCA_001587735.2 Parhyale hawaiensis | reverse complement strand
AAAGTGCCGGATAAACCTGCTGTAAGCGGCTACGTCAACTGTGGGGATAACTCGTTGTTAGCCACCCCGCTGGTCACGGACTGCAGCATCACCTCTGCACAAGATGGGCAGCGTGCATAACGTCGCCTGGACCTCGTCGGAAGTATCATCAAAGGTATCAAAGGTAAGGTACCTTCCTGGTTTGTCGGGAGATGCTGGCCACATCTGTCGATACATCAGGAAGTGCCTTTCTTGCAAATTTAACATCAAACTAAATTTTTGCTATTTGCTTGCTACTCGGTAAACTTTATAAGCATCATTGCCAAATTAAGCGTTGCGAACTTATTTATTGAAGCGTGAGTTGTGTGTTCCGGCAGAGCTTCCTAAATTCGCTATGATGTGTCCCATCATTGATGAATGGGGTATTGTTTTTTTTTTATTTCTCGCGGTAGTAATTGATATTCCTCTATAATTACAAACATAATTTATTTTTCTAAATGCTTGAGCATTGCGAGAGGGTGCTATGCAACTTACAGTACATACTCCTATGTCTGTATGATAGGGTTTCTTTCTATATATCTTTCTTCTACAGCTTGCTTTTAAGTTTTTCCTTTACAACCCACCTTGGCATAGTGGCAAGGGCTGTTTGCCAGAAAATGCCCCCATATAAATATAGCACTAATAAGTGAACATCCAAACCTTTCTTGGCACAGCTCTAGGGGTGCTGGCTCACCAAAAGTAGTCAACGAGAAGCTGGCAGGCAGGCAGGCTTGCAGTTTTTGAGAAGCGCGGAATGCATTGGAGCGCGCACACCGAACGGCGGCAAGTGAGCAGGCCGCTGCCGCTGTGAGCGCTCCAGTGCATTCCGTACCTCTCAAAAATTGCCTGCCAGCTTTTCGCTGAACTGCTTTTGGTGCGCCGCACCCTTGCTTTTGCCTTGCCACAGCAGCATGTAAAACCCAATGCCGACGAGGAACAAAAATTCCCATGAGTGGCATTTCGTCAACAAATGCTCTATCAGACCCGACAAAAAAGTTGCCCGAAGGGAGCAATCAGTAGGATCGATCAAGGTCAATCTTCTTCATAGCTTTCGAACAATTCAAAACAAATTGCAGTTCAATTTTCCCGGTTTTCTCCCGTTTTTCTTAAAACTTTACTTTGTATTATGGCAATTGCAACTGAAATGTCAATAGTATAAAAATGAATTTCTCTCGAGGTTACTACGATGATTGCCCGCAGAAAACCTACATGACAAAGATTCGTTTACAAGCTACAAGATCGTACAAAACACTCAATAGCTGAGCACTATGCACAATGAATAAAAAACCGGCGGGTAAACAATCAATAAAACTTATTAAATTAATATTTACCATTTCTATTTTGTGCGACTTCTAGTAAATTCACTTTAAAACAGTGCAATCGCAAGCATATTTCGCTGCTGTATGTGCATAACTTAACATTTTACGGCAAGCATGATCTTCCCTTAATATTATCCTATCGAAACTAACGAAGATATCGCTCGTCTGCGCAGGACTTTAAAGTCACAAGCAGAATTTAAAATTGTGAAACATTATGGGGCCACCAAGAAGTCTGTTAACGAAAGCATGAAGCAAAGTAAAAATAGAAAAAAAGAAAAAAAATGGGAGGAAAAGTCATCTAAATACTAGGGCTAATAAATTAATTCATCCTGGACCATCAACCACAATCGCAACGTTATAATCGCTCCAGAAGAATTTTTAACTTTATAGTCTTTTCAATTCTGAGACCTATGATCCTTGCCATGCCTTTGGAGCAACATGCCTGTACCGAGTGACTATGATAAGATAGCTGCGTTTGTTTGGGCAGGCGAAGCAACGAGATCTCTGTTGTCACTACAGAGCGGGTGTTGTTGCTAAGGCACTCTTTGAGGCGGTCAATTGACTTCTCTTTGACTATCAGTATCTCTCTCCACTTCCCGTCTTCCTACCGACACAGCCTTACGGAAACGATAGTTTTTTGTACCATTTTACGTTACTTTTAAATTGTCGTGAACAGAAGCTACTCCACATTTTCCTAACCCGAAATAGTTCTTGAACGTACCTCGTCTAACACTACTAAAACCTAACCGTACCTGACCTAACCTAAAATTAGATCACGCACGACTAAAAAAATCACACGTATCCTATGACGGCTCTCTTTAGGCTGTACTGTCAGAAAACGGAAAGGACTATCGGGTATGTAGTTAGTAAAAATAAAATTTCATAACATCGAACAGGTTAGGTGAGGGTTTGCCAGGTTTGTCTAAGTTTAGTTTTTTTTCCAATATCGGCCGCGTTGAAATTGGACTTAGCATGACTTGGGGGTTAGGTTCCTAACTTACCTACTTTAACGTACCTAAGAGTCCATGTAAACCTATCGAATGCATGTCCTGGCGTGAAAACTGTCGTTTCTGTAAGTTGGCTTTCCGGACAGAGCTCGCGTCACGACAACATTACCTAATGAATTTACGCATGTTTGCAATGTATGTACGTCCGTTTTATATTGGGTGAGGAAGGTCTTGTCGCTGTTTTACTCATTGCTTTAACTTTCATCACTGCAAGCTCGACTGACGCGACAAACAGTCAGTCAAAACGAAAGAGCAGGTTCTTCTTAGTGTTTCTATTTTAACCCTGGAACTTCAATTAGATTTCCCTGTAGAGTATATTATACTTTTCCCATAGTTGGTGCTCTGGAGTTTTTATTATATATAACGGTAGTTATGGTGTACCTTGAAACGGAAGAAAATGAATCTAATATAATATGATGTTCTGCATTTCCTGTTATGAAGGTGTTTTTTCAACTGTTTAGCGAGGGGTGATACAACTAACGTAATCATTACAGCTCGTGTTGTTACGTCAGATTCACCCTCCTATAGGCTCTTCAACGACATTTTAAGCAATAGACTTGACACTAGAACGGCCGAGCGGTTATTTTGACCTCTTTTAGAAGTTCAAATACACATAAATGTCATAATTTTGTTTTGATAGCTCTGATACTCCTTGACTTTTCCTGAATAATAGTGAAGGTTATGTGAGCAAAATTACTTTTAAATGCGATGAACAATTTTTAAATACAACATTGCATAGGTACCGAAAACGGCCGAGCAGTGATTTTGACCGCAGTGTTAATTTGCTGCTGTATTTTATGTGTGAAGCTTTCTTGCAATATGCTATGATAAACCCTGGCTTCACTCACACCTACATGTTACATACATACCGTATGTACACACACACACGCACCTACTCACAAATGAATATATTGATATACACGCGCACAGGCCCACCTAGACACCCTTTCTAGAAGAAGAGTGGCTCTGGCACGGTCTCACCATGTTTTGACACGTACCTCTATGCTCGTGTGCAACATGTGCAACAGGTATTCATGCGTGTTCATTGTTCAAGCCAATCGCAGTATTCTTCCGGTTGTCATACTGCAAGGACATCACGCAAACGCTCGATCGCGTCTCACTAAATTGCAGATTATTTACAAGTAATTTCCAATTTTTTCTAAAAAGGTAAAGTCAACTTCGACTGCACTTTCCACTGGGGATCCCACATGCACTGGTTTGTGCGGTAGACATAGGCCAACTGGCCCTAGAAGAGTAGCCAAGTGCAGCTGCAGCCGAGACGGGTCGCTAAGAACTATGACGCCGAAATGGAAGGTTGAGCATCCCGCCACCCCAATATAACTATGTGCACAAGCATATTTGTTGACTCAGCGACGAGAACTTTGCACAAAAATCGATCTCCTGGAGTAGGGATCGTGACCAGGACTCTCATCACAACTGTGCAGCACGCGACGTCCGTGCTACCGTGGGTATAAGATCATTCAAGTAGTTGTTATTATTATATTCCTGGTTCTACCAACGCACCCACGTCATCCAAGCAGTGAGACTCCTTTTATTGTGTCCCATCAGTTTATGAATGTTTTGTCTCGGCATTCCTGCCTGAAAGTCACAGTAGGCCGAGTGCACTAGTACTGGCGGGAAAAAAGGCACAGAAAATAAAAGAAAACACTCCAGTCGACGGACTCTTTCGAGGCCTTCCACTCGAGAGAGTAGAGGTGTCCCGTGTATTAGGTCGGCTATCTCGATCGACAGCCCAGCTCACGGAACGGAAAGGGAAAAATATAGAAACTAGCTTTACAAAACTAAGCTCGTCAGCAGGAACTCCGGCCAGTTGCAACATCTCGTGCGGAGAAGGCACTTGGGACCTTTGGGTTCGTGAGGCCCAATTATATATTGAGGCAGGGAAAGGGCCCTCCAGAATATACCCCTGAGGGCTATTCAAATAGTGATAAAGATGAATACATTCCCCAGCATAATGAATCTTCATCAGAGAGTGGAGAAGAAATTGTGCAATATGAACCTCCTAACAATAAATAGACAAGGCTTTGGTAACGTCATTGCTTACATGTATACTCGCATTGCTTCTCGCAATTGTATTATGATATAACATTGTTATCTTCTTACATATTTTTCACATAATTATTGACATCAATGTACTGGAAATTAGTTTACTGATTATTGATATACTTACGTAAACATGATTTGACTTTTTATTTATTTTTCATTAAGTATTGGCAGTCATGTAGCTACTGCAAATTGGTATAATTACTGATGTACTTATTCATGTAATATCATTTTATTTTACACAAGGTCAAGTGGACGAAATGAATATGAGGATGACGAACATTGAAAACGGATGACCATCAAACTTTTTGTTAAAAATTTATATTTAAAACTTCAATGTCTTATGTAAAAGAATAAAGAGTTATTATATTTTCACCGACGGTATTAGTTTTGCCTCTACATATATATAGTTTTGAGGTCATTTAAAAACTGTTTTATCAACCTAAAATGATAAAATCATGAATAGTAACACAATGAAAACATCAGCAACGAAATATTTTGAGGGATTATCATTAATTTGTGTTTGCGGTCATTTTGACNGCCGTTCTAGGGGGGGGGGGGGGGTGAGAGTCAGTGCCGTTCTACCGTTAGGGCATACGCAGAGGGCCTACGTCAGGATAAGCGGTGAACTTATCCCCTCCAAACCAGAAGTCAGGAAACAAGTGGAAACATGAGACAAAGACCATCAGTAGAAGTAGAAGCAGACGAAGAAAGCAAAGCTGGTAAATGGTTAACGAAACAAAAATAGCTCCTGTCTTAACAGTATGGCTTGATAATAGATTATAAAATATACAGCCACGAGTCTTTTATAGCTATACTCATACTGCATGCTACTTTCGATCCCAATGTACATCTTACATCGTAAAAATAGGCGCACTTGACAACCATACATAATATATTCTGTCCGAAGTAGCCTATTTATTAATCTCCTCAGCTTTTCAAGCACCCGAACGTAGTAACAGGATACCGCACTGGCGACCTTGGCCGTGACCAGCACAAGGGAGGCTTTCTTCACTCCACGATCGAGGGTCTTCGTATAAATCAACAAGGCGACACTAGGCGTCTAGGATCAAACATACATAGCAGGCAATCGATGTGCATTTAAACTTAACTTTAAAAATGAGTCTGCAAGTGTGTTGAGAGAACCCACGTGGCTATTGTTTGTTTGATCAAGAGTTATTCAAATCATCAGCATTGAAGCAGTCACAAGAGTTTACGGTCAGTCTGATCCTTCACGTTATGTGAATAATTACGGTACTTAACAGGAATTCGAAGAACTTTGCTCTCCGGCTGTGTGCGCATTGGTTGAAGATGAGTCGATTATTTTTAGATACAGTAAACAGGTAGCAGCAAACTGGTGTCTCTTCTCTTATTTACTTTTAATATTTTCAAGCTCGGGGGGATTTGCAAGTGGGTTGGCTAGCTATACGACGGCAGATAAACAGTTTCTAGACATCACCGCCCAGGGCAAGATTACTGAAAAATAATGCTGAACTGCATCTTTATTCTACAGTAAGCCTCTAACCGCACTCTACGGCAACCTTAAGGGTCACTGCTAATAATAGCAATGCGTTACTGCCTTCATTTTTTGGATAATACAAAATCACAAGGATGCATCATACTCTACTGTAATTCATTTATTAAGAACGAACTAGAAGATCCAGCTATCTTTTTCATCACATTCGTACGGAGCGTGAGGACACTAGCCCCATATGAACTACTGATAGTGAACTTGTCAAGCCTGAAATAGATGAGCTTCCAGTGGTTTTGGAGCTGCCATGATGACGTCAGACGTACCGTACTCAATATTGCGCATTTGTTCAAGAAATTTAGGATAGCAACAAGTTTTTATACCTATACTCATGGAAAAATAGGAGCTTTGAGAAACAGAGAAGTTGTTACCACTGCTCACTTTCATCAAATGGTAATGGTCGATGCAGTATATTGTTAAAAGTTAAAGTTAAAGTTAAAAGTTAAAATTTTCCTTAGTCTTCCAGAGCGATGTTTGGTCATCGGCAACTCATTACCTTCTCCCTTCCTAATAAATATTTTCGACTTACAGACTGCTGTGTTTCACAGGTCCAGTAGGCCACCTGCGAGCTAACAAATTTCCTCAATTGTGTGACCAGCAACCCTTAAAACAACAAGAGCACTCTGAGAGCGCATACTTCCGCCAAGCGGGGCAGCGGTAGCGAAAAATGCAAATTGGTTCTGAAACCATAATTCTCTTTGTATCAAACTCCAAATCTAATCAATTGTGCATTTTCATAGTAATAAACTCCACAGTTTGTCCAATTTTCTTGAAGATAGGTTCATAGCTTTTTGAGTTATGCTGCTAACAAACATTATGACAAGCATGCGTCAAACATACAAACAAACCAACCAATCTGCACCAAAATTCAGTCATTTATGTCTTTTAGCATTACTAACAACTCCTATGAATTTCATAAAGATCCATTCATTATTTTTTGAGTTATTGTGCTAACAAGCATTAAATTAAATACAGTGACAAACGAACGAATCAACGGATCATTGCAAAAATTTGGTTATTTACTCTTCGTAATATACATAAAAACTGATGCAACTTTCATAAAAATCCGTCCATAACTTTTGAGTTATGGAATTGAGAAAAATAAGGCAGATAAACTTATAAACAAATGGGTGGACGGATCTTCACCAAAAGCTAATCATCTGTTCCTCCTAACATACCTTACAATCCCTGTAAAGTTAATCAAAATCCATCCATAACTTTTTGAGTCATGTTGGTGACAGACAGAAAGACGTACAGACAAACCCGACAAAAAACATAACCTCCTTGGCAGAGGTAATAATCCCAGCAACTATTCCACGAACGAGATCCTCGGAGATTGGCAAAATTTGCAGTTGAAGGATAACGATCGTTGAGCCCTGTTTTCAACAGCGTGCCCAGCACTGCTGGTCACATTCATTTTCGTCAGGCGAGTGACTCCGTATCCACGACAACGATAGTTTTCTCAAAGAGGCTCGCTCTCATTTAACTTTCAGATCATGTCCTCGTGGGAACAGAACAGCACAATATGCGCAGAATATTCCCGGCGTTTGCACGAGTTTCCTTGGCTTTTGACCATCGTGTGAACTCACTTAAAAAAAGAGCACAGGTGTCGTGAAAATTTAAAACGAGGCTAAAGTAACTTGCATACGAGCTGTAAAATGCCTTTAAAAGTGTGAAT
The DNA here is from genome assembly GCA_001587735.2 of Parhyale hawaiensis. Lineage (NCBI taxonomy): Eukaryota > Metazoa > Arthropoda > Malacostraca > Amphipoda > Hyalidae > Parhyale > Parhyale hawaiensis. Next base: position 29,451,110 of record LQNS02278096.1, on the reverse strand, counting down.
GCCCGTTAATTGTAAAGCCATTTACATATCCTAATTCCATAACCCAGGACTCGCCGTAGACCGAAATCAGATGGGGTACCGTAAAAATTGGAGGCGTGAGGCTCCTTAACCACATGTAAAATTTTATGTATTTCTATTTAAATATACAATGATACGCCGACGCAATAGTATTCAATACATCGAATTATTATGTAAAAAAATCTCAGACTTTATCAATAATGGTAGCTAAAATGGACATGAAATATTTAATTCAACGTAAATAGTAAGTTCTGAAAAGAATACCAAACGTTGTATTTTTTATTTAATTTATTTATCTATTTTTTATTTTAAACTAATCAAAAGTGCCAACGGAAAAAATCATTTCAACACCCCATTAGGTCAGATATTTATAGATAGTATAACACTTTATTTGACATGACTCCAAATACGACTAGGGCAAGTTCACGTGTCATATCTCAAGGCGTATATACACGCATCCGCTTATCCGGAAGTTTTGATGCGTTAATAGATACACAACTTTGTGTGCGCCATAAAAAGTTATTAAAATGTAAATCGTAAAATCAGTATCACACAGGCAAGTTACGGAATTTCTTCAAACTTGGGTGAAATTAAACTCAAACAGCAGTGCATTTCTCAGCTATTTTTAGGCCATAGTAAGACAATCGGACAAATTAATATGAAAGACGGATGAACTCGTCCTTACTTTCATGTTGACATGAAAACTTTTCAGCCAATCACAGACGTACGCATGTTACAAGCCACAGACTTGAACCGGTGCCTCCACTGCGAATGTTTAAAGCCGCAAGTCATGCCATTTTTGGTTCAGAAAGGGTACAAATCAGAAGAGATATCTAATGACAATGGACGTGTATAGAGAAGGAAATGGATAGGAAAAGCAATCCCAGGATTTGAAAGACTCCATAGAAACTCCATACATATTTATTTTTACAAATGGCACATATAAAATATCATCACAGTCAGCATATAAAAACCAATCGAGACAAATGGTCGCCCAAGCTACTGTGCTTCCAGGCCCTAAAATGATTACAATAAACATCAAATACAACTGTCAACAATAAAGAAAAGAAAAAAAGAATGGTTATACTACACACAAATTATCCTAACCTTCAAAATTTCAACTAACATACTATGGTAGCTAATATGGACTTAATTACGGTGTAGGACTGCAATTTTTTCAAGTATATTTTCAGATTGTAGGCGGTCATCGGTCTCAGTAATTCATCACACGTCTCATTTATCAACTTTAGTAACGTAAAAATCGGTAAGTGACTGATCAAAAGGCGGAGGAAGACTGATTCTGTCGCCAATTAGCTCAGAGGCAGCCGTTCGAGGAAGCTAACTGGAGCAACAGAGAGGTTTGTTATCGGAAAAGTAAGAATAAAAGAACAAAGCCCATTTTTTTTACTCGTACCGAGATAAAAGGGGCTTTGCAAATGGGTGAAGCAACAACAGTCAGCGAAGACGGAACCAGTCGAATTCTTTACCGGAGCGGCGTTAACTCAAAGTCACCAAGAAAAAACTTCTTTATTGAAGAAGAAACATGTTTCTGACTGTTTGAAATTTGATTGCGGGAATCAAGAGAAGCTAAACACATTTTGGGATTTTGTTGTGCGGTTTGATGGAACGAAATTTCGCACGCAACAAACGCCTTGTTCGGGGGAGGAAAATTAAGAAGCTTATGCGTCAAACTCTATCCCAACTGTTAAATTTAGAGGAGGAAGTGTCATATGATTTAAAATCCTTTTCTTCACGTGGAGGAAATAGAGATATGAAGGAAAATTAAGTGTCATAATGTGGAGAGATATTCTTCATGAAAAATTTTTCAAATCTCTTAATTTCTTCCAATTCGAGGATGTTATTTTACAGACAACGAACGCCAGAAAAGGCCAAAGCACACATAAAAAATTCTATGATGAGAACAAAATTAATGCTATAAAGTGGCCCAGCCAGCTACCTGACCTATATAGGCCCGATCGATAAATTGTGGAGGAGAAGTCTTGAAATAAATGTGTACGACAAGAATTCAGTGAATATCAAAGTTCTGAAAGTTTTCTGTGTTGAAGGGTTCTCTCTTATTAAAACTGAAGTATATAAGAGGTTTACCAGTAACAATGAACACAGTCTCAATGAGGTATAACACAACCAAAGATTTGCAAGTGAGGTTAAATGGATGTAATCAATTCTTTTGCGTTAGCATTGTTGATAGTTTTCTCATAAATAATTAAAAAATGCAATGATTCTAGTATCCCTTTGAGAATTTACTGTTTACGTTGAAATGAATAATTCATGTCCATTTGTGCTAAAATCTATGACTGGAATTTGAGATATTCACAATAATTCGATGTATTGAAGACTTTTGCTTCTCAAAGTAAAGTTATTCAAAATAGTGCAGACTTGTAGACAGGCGCTTGGCTATAAACCTCCAGTATCTGTCAATGCTAGCGATGTTCCCGTTTACCAACTTCCAATTTTTGTTCCAATTTTGCTCAATTTTTGCTGCAGCTTGTAATTAGCACAGCTTTTGTGTATCCACAATGGTAAATAAAGTTCCCGTAAAGTGAACATTGGAGAAGCTTCCTCTTTGGGCGGATTCACATTAGCGACGTTTGGCGCCTCTGAATCATACTCCATCGGCCAACAAATGACGCAGTTACTCCGATAAGAGACAAAGGTCGATCGTGTAACAGGAAGAAAGCAGCGTATTGTATTTTTGACCTCGTCAAAGCGAACTTCGGGCAACATTCGTTTTATGAAACGCCCAAAATAATTGCTTGTGAAAGATGATTTGAGTATCAACAATGTTATTTGCATATAAAAAGAATTTGTTTCGAATAACGAAAAACAGTGAAGCTGAACATACTTCTCCAAGAACTACCAGCTATAGGAAGACATGAGAAGCGATGGGTCTCATAAGTTCTTCAAAGCTAATTATTTCGTTTCCAGCATTTTATTGAAACGTATGCAGAAAACGTATTTATAGACTGAATCTCTTCAGACGTCGCAACAAACATGTTATGGACTCCGCTTACGCGGCGTCTGGAGCGTAGGTTGCATCTCAACTGCCTTTTTAAACACTATTAGAATAGAAAGTGAAGGTACTTGACACAGGTGGCGATTATTTGTAAACACGTTTTGAAAAATGTTCTACGCAGTAACGACACACCGTTCACACGTAGAATCCAGTGTGAATCCCTACGAGTCCGTCGATAACATTTTCAGTGAACGACTGATAGACCTGCGTGAACTGTAAGTTTCTAGTGTGTATCCACCTTTAATTAAATTAGCACTGCGTTTCGAGCAACTTTGGCCATAGTCACAACACAGACGTTAAATCTTGGGGCTTGTACAATATTCTCACAAGCTTATTTTCTGAGATCTTCTGGTGCTGTAGAATATTTTTTGAGTTATCCATCTGTTGCAGATTACAATTTTTGTATTTAGCCAAATTAAAAACATCATGACTATGTACATGAATCATTTTAGTAACTGCTTTTTTGTAACCAAAATTTATCCTGTCGTCAGAGTTTAAACATCCATCGTTTTGATCCTTTTCTGGTTGATAGGTTGAAGTTCAGCCTGTAAACGTCACAAACCACGTATAATAAGAATTCGGTTAGGTCAACCTCACCTCACTGCTGCAGCGGGACCCTGTGGAACTTAGCCCTGCTTGTGAGCAAAAGCGGTCTTTGGCTTCAGTGTCTTCTTATATAAAGTCGCGAGGCAAGTTGTCTACCGCAGGGAGGGACTTCAGAGGAGTGTTGCACTCAGGGCTTTGGTGTCACTCTGGGTACCCCAGGACACAGTATAGCACAGATTAGGTGATGTTGGTGTCTCACCGGCGACAACCTCAATAATAAATATATTGTACTGTGATCAACTGAAAAATACGTCTTTGTTTACAAACACTGTTATTTTATTGTAAATATAGTGTTGGATTGGCATACGAATTGGAGGAAATAAATATTGACTGAATTCTGCCATTCACTGCACTTTTGCAGATTTTCTCAACTTTATATCCAGAAGTATAGACAAATATGGCTTTGCCACCAATGTTTATGTTTGGGCGTTTCACAGATTCCTCAACACGGTCTCGGTGGTACTGAGATCGCGTCGCATTCATTACCACATAAACGAGCAGCCTGGTGTGACATCGCGAGGGTAACACCGGCGCCTGATTGCAACAAGCCTCAGCTCTTTAAAGCAAAGCCCGCCACAGGAAAGAGCTACAGTGGTCGTTGAAAGACAAGACTTAAAACATCAAATGTTATAACTTCGAGTTTTCTTATTGCGTCACAATAATGAACCGTACGTTTTCCTTAGGATTTCCGCTATTTTGTTCTAAATATTTCGAAGTATTCCAATAGCATAATTCTAACTTTAGCGAAACATTTGAAACTAGAGCACCCTGAAAGCGCATACATCGATCGAGCACAGCAAGGCTAACGAAAAATTAAACCAGTCCTGAAACCAGGATTTCCTTTTATCGTCACCAAAATTTAGGGTTCAATTCGCTTTTAGGACCATCGCGCGTTTTCGATATTTTAAAGTCATATATGAGTAGAAGGACGTATTCTAAGACGTTTTTCACGAATGACGTTTTTGCGGCAAATGCTTAGTTTTCAAGATATTTGACTTTGAAGTTTTATTAGAGCCTGACATTACAGCAGCTCGTCGAACAATATATATGGCGGCGTAACGCGCTTCGCTGTACACTGGTTTATATATATTTTTCGTAGCATATATAAGCAGAACAAGATTTTTCTTTATAACTTTATGATATTTTGATTTTTGAAGTATTATAAAAGTTAAAAGACTAATTTTTAAGTTATTTTTTTCAAGAATGACTTACGTTGGAATACTAGGGACAAAACGACGAAGAAAAAGAATTACGACCGGCGCCTGGCGCGACGCCGCGACAGGTGAACAGATGTGAAATGGCGATTGCAATGGATGGTGGTTGTGAGGGTTGCTCCATGGAATATTTCGACTGTATCAAACAATTTCATAACGATGATGATTCTACTTTGAATTTTTTAGCTTTTCAAGGTGTGATTTTTTCAGCTTTTCAAGGTGTGATTAATTCGAGTGAGGAAAATAAAATCCTTAATTGCCCAAATTGTTGGACGAAATTGAGATACTGCAAAACTAGAAAGGTAAGGTATTCTAATGTTGAACCTTCATTCATAGGGTAGAGACAACACCGATCGGCCTCTTAAGGAATTGGCGCCTTCAAATTGCTACGGAAAATTAGTTAGGTCCTACCTGAAGGATTGAGACGAGCCATACCTCAAAACAACACTGAATTACTGCAGATTGCGGTTTGATGTCTCCGGACACTAAAATAATAAGCATAATGAAATTACGAGCGCTATTAGTAATTTAATGAAAATCCGCACTTTTCGGCCCGATGAAACACTGCTCGGACTGTACATAAAAAGCATTCGTCGGCATGCCACTTGCTGCCAGTCAGTCTGCTTTTAATACCCCGAATGAAGAGCCGAAATTTCCCTAGAACATCTAAAAAACGCCCAGTTAGGGAAAGGAGCCCGAATGAAAATACTTTACCTGATACTGTAGTACAATTTGCTGATCTGAGAGTCACTTTCGTAATAAAATATCTAATTTCAAACTTGAATTTTATTGTATTCCCTGTTTTCGACGGAGAGGGAAAATCGGTTTGTCGACAACAGAGGCCTGTTGCATTCAGATTGCCTCAGAGTTACTCGGTGTTACGCGGCGTTACTCACTCCGTGTTACGCTATTATAGAGGTGAATGAGACAGGATTTCTCAAAGCGTAACCCCCGAAGCAACCAAAACAAAAACAAACCCAATGTAAACACAGACGTTTATTCGTAATCATTGCTAATTTTGATGAAATCTATCTATCTATATTATACTAAAAGTCTGTGAACCGGTCTTGCTTGTTTACTTGTGATCTTGTGTCTTGTGATCTTGTGTCTTGTGTCTTGTGTCTTGTGATCTTGTGTCTTGTGTCTTGTCATCTTGTTTGACACA
>LQNS02278096.1:29417251-29427768 GCA_001587735.2 Parhyale hawaiensis | reverse complement strand
TTTTTGTCTTGTTTGAATTAAATTATATTTTGAAGTGAGATTTGATCCCTTTACGATCCTGCTTGTCGGTGCCCGGCTGGGGGAAAATTTCAGAATATATTGTTGCGCCTGCTCTCCCCGCAACAGTCTAGCTATTAATAACTTTATAAATTCAGAACCAAAATTAAGAGATTAAAATAATTGCATTCAGCTAAAACTTTCATAATTTATATCTCTACAGAATATAATGAGTATAGTTATATTTAAAATTGCCTCTTATTGTTCACACAAAGTTTCCACCAATTTGGTCATTCATGTGTCTAAATTAGGCACAACATCAATTGGAAATTTGGCCACTGCACCAACATGGGAGGGCGTACAGGCCAGTAGGTACTGACTCTGCGGTGTAGAGCAGGCCATGTTCCAAAATACTGACGACTGGACTGCTGTAATCCATAGGGTTCAAGTCTGGACTCCCAGGCGGCCAATCATCAGCCTTGATGAAGACAGAAATGTTCTGGGAGAGCCACAAATGAGTGACTTTTGGTCTATGTACTAGGGTTGAATCTTGCTGAAAGCTCCAATTCTTCTGAAAGTGACATTTTTTTTCGATTGAACAATAACTAGTCAGGCACTTAACCACGTCTTCAAGAACGTCATCAATGTATACACGAGCGGCGGTTTTAACCCCTTTTCTTCGCAAAAAAAAGCTTTTTAACCCCATGATAACACACACACACCTTACTAAGCCATCACTTTGGCGGGATAGTGGCCTTTTTGAACCCTGTTAATGACTTCAGAAGTTTCTGACGCACTATGAGCTTATACCTGATCCTTTTGACGGTCTCCTCTGTGGAAAGGATATTTCTGTGAGCTCCTCTTGCGTATCAGATTATCAACTGTTTGGTTCTCTTTGGCAGTCAATTCCACTGTTAAATCTTACTAATATTGAAATTGTTACAAGGAAATATACCGTAGGAACTAGATCCCAAACGTTGATTTTAACCACACATCTTTCTAAAAGTTTTCATTAGTAGAAAGTTAATTAAATATTTAGTAATAGCACTTTTGTAATGTAACTTATGTAATGCAACTTTAGTATTAGCCTAAGCTGTTTCTTATGTACAGAGTCCCCATGTGTACCTAATAGAGTGTATTATTATTATGTCTATACTAGGTACATAACGTCCGTACTCTAACAAAATTTGGGAGCCAATCAGTAGCTAAATTGCTGTTTTGGAATCTGCGGCGACTCTGATTTTTGGTAGGGTAGCATTAGAAGCAAAATATGGGATGACTTCGAAGTGACTGCTTACTCTACGCTGAATTAAATCAAGATGAGAAACACAAGTTCCACTGAAGACGAAATTGAGAGAAGCCCGATCTGACGTTTTAGTCACATTTTATGGGTTGATTGCAATGGAGTACCGCATTAATTAAAAGCAAACTTCTTAAAGGCAGGATTCCCAATGTGCGCGGCGATCAATAGTATAAATTTGACGAGATTTGATTTTCAACAATTAGCTGTCAGTTATGTTTCTGCCTCAACAAAAACATTATCTGAGACACTGCGTTATTCATTTGTGCTTTCAACGTCAGTTTTTACCACCTGGCACTATAGAGACTAAAACGCTCATCAAAAGCCTTGGTTAGCCAATGAAGATCTCAAGCCACCTGTTCTGAGAACTCATTCACGTCGGTCTCACCTCAACGTCGCAGCGGGACCGTCAGGACCTGAGCACCGTCGATGATCAACAGCGACCTTGGGTTCTGCGGTACTTCCTTATATACACTGCGGGGGCAGGTTGTCTGCCGCACGGATTTCGTCTCCTCTTAGAAAAGCCGGCTGATGAATACACATACAAAGGTCACCGAGGGGCAATGTTGAAATGTTTGTGTGTGATTGCAATAAGTAAATATTTTGAAATAGTTGTAATAGTAAGTTCCAACTATTATCCTTAATTTGAGTACTGTAGGTAGTTCAGAGCGTTTGTTCCCACAAGAAAGGCGATCTCACTGAGGCAGAAAGAAGGGACATAGGTACAGTAGGTCGACAGAAACGCGGAACCCATGCAATAGTTGCATAGAAAGAACTAACATCTGTCACGGTATGTAAGCGGAAGGAAGCAAAGTGGGCACGAAGTAAAGGCCCCCTGAAGGCAATCTGAGAGAACCAGTAAGATTCACCTGGAGTCGCTGCTCTCCAATACATATTTAGGATGGGCGAATCCAGGAAACAAAGAGCGTAACGGTAGGACTAACGGGAAACTGGCATCGAAAAGTGACGTCATTAACGACTTCAACATCGTCGAAAGGTACAGCAGAACAGCCTACGGTATTTTACTTAATAGCGCAAAAACTTGTCAATAGCAAACTTCAAGCCCTTAAACACATAAATAGGGGAAAAGAACACCTAATTGAACAACAAACGTAATTATCAACAGAAAATTGCTGTAGAGGCTGGTGGAGGCTTTCACGTGCAGCAGCAGAGGCAAAATCGAGGCTTGCATAGGGTCCTAATATAACTTCTTCTGTGAAGTGAAGTCCTATTTACATTTCATATACGATTCAAATTGCTTTTCATGAAACATTTTCAACATCTTACCGTATTTTTCGGTTTAATCCATCCAACCTCCCCCTCCTCACTGACCAGTTAACTTGAGCTGCACCCATACACACAACACTGTAAAATAGTTCTCGTCAAGTACGGAAAGTCTGAACAATAACTGTTCTTATGGTTTCTCTGACGTCAAGAACGTAACACTAATCATATTTTTGGTGAGAACTAAGAGCTCAAACAACGAAAGTCTGAGGTCCCACCCTCAAATACTTCGACTCGACGATGTGAGGCCATTCGGCGACATGCGGCCACGGCTAAGTTTCATTTTAGTCACGATGAGTCCTCCCGTTGCACTCTCTGCTTCGTGGGCGAAACTAACTAACCTAACCCTGTGGCTGACACTGTGCCCCCTGAGGAGTAGTAACTTCCAAAGATTCTGAAGTACTCCAAAGCTAAACTTGTGGCCTTTATGAAGTGTTTACGATTCCAACTACATTTTCTCAGGGCACTGCAATATCAAACGGTTAATTTTTCGAAACAGAAGCTCAGCACCTAGAATGTTAAACTGTAAATTTTTCCAAACATTTGAAACTTGAAACTCCATAAAATTTATTTGGCAAAAAAGACCAACAGTACAGTTATGGTCATACATAAATAATAGAGATAGATCCGTTGACGAATCGCCACACTGAGCACGATCGCTTCTTGCAAAGTTAAGCCGAAAATTTTTCTAAATAATTTCAAATTAAACTGTAAATAGCTCCCCTTTCTCAGTATAAAATTTGGTTTTGTTAGGCAGTGCCAGCCACCGATTCGAAAATAAAACGTAATTAATCAAACTTGTATCTTAAGAATTCTTGTAGGTCTACCAGCGATCAAATCTTAATAATCCATGGCAAGTGGAAAATGTAAAAAAAATAACTATTCACGAACACGACTTGCATCAACCGCAGTAACCTATATTGAAATACTTACGAATCAGTCTCGAGGGAAGCAGATGCCGATCAGTGGTCCTATGCTTCATTTACCAAAATGCTTAATAAAAAATCGCGCATTGCTGAATGTCATGACTTAAGTAATCAAGAAAAAATTTATTACTCAGTTCCGAGAAGCGAAGACTCTGGCCGATAGCAACCGGCTGGCCTCACAGGCTCTTCTTGTTCTGCTTTCGTCCCATCTCGGAGGTCAGGTGACACCACCGCACCAATAGGGATAGTCGTTGTTTGTATGCGTGCAGGAGACACATAACACCTACCATGCATTAACTTTTATTGCAATTCTAGCTTAGTATGAACTGTAGCCCTATTACGAACAAATGAAATGAACATACCTAGGTTTCTTTCAAGGACAGCATTGTTGAAAACGGCGCTCATGAAATACCAGTGTCCTATAGGGCTAGTGAGTATCAGAACAAAGGGACTTGCATGTTGCCTATCTGAACATCTCAAAACTGAGGTGTCGATTATTGAGGGGCAAAATTAATTATTAAAGTAGCGTCCCAAAATATGCTCACAGAGAATTTTTTGTAATGCAATCAAATGCTGCAACCAAGTGCATTTGCTTGTGAGAACGAAAGAAGAAAGTTCTTCTCCAAATATAACACCCTTACTAATTTCTCTTACACCAGGAAATTAAATTGCTTCTGGTGAGGTTCCTTGGTACATTAACTAGAGCGTTCTTTGCCAGAACTTTGGCCATTACAACCAAGTACGCTTGCTGAATTTTGGTTCCATCAGCGATTTCTCTAAATTCCATAATATTTTTTTTTTGCTATAATTACCTTCGCCAAGAGCTTCTTTGTTTGCCGTGGTTTGTCCATCTGTTAGCTATATACTTCAAGAAGCTCCAGACGGATCTTTAGGAGATATTAGTAATGTTAGGAGGAACAAATGATTAAATTTTTGGGGTAATCCCTTCATTTTCAGCCTGTTCAACTGCTGGCGGTGAGCTATATAACTCAAAGAGTTCTGGATGGATCTTCAGAAATTTACAAGAACTGCAAGGAATATCATAAGGAACAGATAACCAGTTTATACTTTTGGTGCTAATCCGGAAGAAATCTTAGATTTTGGAGCGCTCTGAAATTTTCGTTAGCTCTGAGATGCTTGTGGAGGTCTGGTTCAAATATATATTTAATTATACGTTTGTTTGCGTCGCCCTAACCACGCACTGGAATGGTGTTCCTTGAGTAGAAAGGTAAAATTTCTGTAGCATATCGAACTAGAAAGTCAAGCTGTCACGAACAATGCACAAAAGACCCGTAAATCGGCTATGAGAAAGAGAGTCAATTAGAGCACTCTTAGAGCGCATACCTCCGCCAACTAAGGCAACGGTAACGAAAAATTCAATTGGTTCTGAAACTATTATTTTCTTTGTATCAACTCTAAAATATAATCATTCTTGCTTTATGATAGTATTAACAATTTCTGCAATATTTTTCAAGAATCCTTCATTGCTTTTTGCGTTAAGTTTCGAACAAACATTACGACAAACCTAAGTCAAACGTGCAAGCAAACAGACCGATCTTCATCAAAATTTAATCCTTTATGTCTTTTAAGATTACTAACAAATCCAGTAAGTTTCATAAAGATCTATTGAAAGCTTTTTGCGTTACTGCACTAACATGTATAAAATAAAAAACAGCGACCAACACACGAACAAACAAACAAACAGATCATTTAAAAAATTGATCAATTTCTCTTCGTGACATACCTAACAACTCATGTAAATTTCAGAAGAATCCGTCCATAACTTTTTGAGTTATGGCATTAAGAAAAATTAGGCAGGCAGGCAAACAAACAAACGGATGGACAGATCTTCACCAAAAATTGATCATCTGTTCTTCCTAACATGCCTAACAATCTCCAAAAGTTTCGTCAAAATCCGTGTATATCTTTTTGAGTTATCTTGGTGACAGACAGAAAGAAAGACAGACAGACAGACAAACCCGACAAAGACATAACCTCTTTGGTGGAGGTAATTAAGGGTACAAAGAGCAGCAAAAAAGAAGAACAAGAAAGTTTCCATAGAAAGAAGGATGTGCCGAAGGCACATCTTTTATATATTACTATATAAACTGCATAAGTCAGACCAAAAGAACGAATGGATAGCGCGACTCCTCATCTTGTGGGATAGGTCATCGGTGAGGTATCGAAGAAGAATGTGAATAAAAGTCAAAGATGTAATGCAGTGTGTACAGTAAAACGCAAATTACAAGGCACTCTCATAACATTATAAATGCGACAAGTAAACCAATTAATTACGAAAGGAAATAATGATTTCATTAATAGCCACAAAAGGGCCAATTGTGATTTTAACTCAGCGATCTAACAAATGGCAATTCATCTAGACGTAATCTGCTATGGAGGCCACCGTCCCATTTTTGGGTGTAATATAATTTTGGAATAATATGTAGGTTGTTATATTTTCCTTATTTCTATAGCAAATTCACTAGCTGTCGAATTTATAAGAGCGCTTTGGAATCAAAGCGACACCGTTATAGATTTTAAAAGACGCGAACAATTATTTTATTTCTAGAATATTTAGTGGTTTATGGTCGTCAGTGACGCTCGTATGCGTAGTGGGTTAATAAATGAAGAACGCGAATGACTTTCCGGAAGCAGAGAAAGGTTAGTCGGGGCGTGGAGCATAATCATTATTATGATTTATCCTCTGTGGTGTTTCTACAAGCGATTTGTAAAAGGATAGCTGACTTTACTGCATGTGAATCTTGAGCCTGCAGACTAAGCTTTTTCATTGTACGTGCTATCATCACACGCGGTAAAGTTCAACACTGTTCTGAACAGCAATTTCGTTTCTATTTTTCTTCTTTCTTGAAAATATAGAAATTTGAGTGTTTCTGGTTAGCATCCAGTTCTAGAAGACCAAAGAGACATGAAAGCATTAGGCAGAGAATGGAAGGTAAGTTACAATTTGGTAGTTCCCGGCATATTGGGAAATGACGGAAGAGATAAGACAGAATGGGTATTTAGGGTGGGATTGGAACATACGTAGGGGAGCTAGCTATACGATATGGGACAAGCCGAGTTCGGAGGGCAATGTTTGACAGTATGGGCTTACACTTAGCTGATTTTCGGCTGTCAGGCTTTTCAAATACACTGTATTTGAAAAGTTAATAAGTAAACGCACACAGCTGGAGTAATCGATTTTCAGGTACTCACCATCCGTTTGAAGCGACTGTAACACCACCGCCCGATTCATTTAAGCCTTGAAAAGCGTACGGAAATTTATATTGCTTAGCAATACTGCAAGTGTAGAAAACAATAAACTTAGGTAAAATGGTATTCCAATAAGGAAAATCAATCTTGCGGTACGAACACCAGTAGTCCTGTTTTCCTGAAGCTACCCACGAACCGAGAATAATCGAAAACGGGTCCTTCGCTGCTGGAACTTTTATTGATTATACAAAATGAATTGTCCATTTGACGAGGTCGTCCAGATCCATTACTATCACGCTAAATTCAAAGGCTAGCTCTTCTACAAGGCTTGTTAGATTATTGAAACTCTGGTGCCGATGATTCAGTTTCCATTTCTAGGGTCAACCGTATGGTATATTACGCTACAGTGAAGACGTAATTTGTTGGGCCACAATGTAGAGACATCTGTCCTGTTTACGACACATTTTGCGCCTCAGACAGTCGTTCAGAAGCCTTCTTCTTCTTTTGCTGCACCTTAGCCGCAAGAAGTTCTCCGGCAAAGGCCACTAGCGACACCGAGCAGCCTGCCATGAGAACGTAGAAGGCGCTCTGGACCTGCCACGCAGAAGACACCACCGTGAGCCACACTGGGACGAGCCGTCGTGAAGTCAGTAAATTTCAAAATTGCAAAGGCTCTACGGCACAACGAACTTGATAACAAGTAGGCAGGGCTGCTTCCTAACCTCGAGCAAAGTAAAATACAGAGCAACTGTACGGTTTGATTGGTATTAGGCAAGAATCGTTATTATACGCCTACTTTTCAAATGTTCAAATTTTGAGAATCAATATTGCCTACTGGAAATTTGCATCACTGCCAATTACCAAGGGAGATAATGAAGAATAAAAATAGTGTGTTCAAGAACATAAAAAATATAGCGTGGTCACGCTCCCAGTCATGATTCCACTGTGGAGTATAAACTGTATCTGTCTTGTTGAATCCAAATTTTAGCGATCAGAAGACTAAACGGCTCCTTAACCCTCTGCCCGGGATATACAAATAGAGGCTAGAAACCCGAAGTGGACTACCAAACTAACCTCCATCCTTGGAGTACCTTAGGCAACAGAAAAATTTCAATATGATTGCAATCATCTGAACAGAGAAGAAGCGAGACACTGTACGCCACTTGTTATAATATAAAACCTCATGATATGTGACAAGATGAAAACGTAAGTTTTCATTCCGTTAAGTACTGAATAGCTGAAAATTGCAATTCGTCCATTTGAAGTTTCTACCCTTCAACGATTGCAATTGTTAATTACTTGCAGAGCTGTAAACCTAAATTACGCTCAGTGGTGGCTTGTGCACAAGGATTGCAATACTGCTGCAAAAACGCCAACTTCGCCTAGAAGCGTACGTTATTTGAGGGAAATAATGAGTTTCGCGTTTTTATGCGTGTACAGTGTAGATTTATTCTAAGTAAATGGTTGCAATCACCACTTTCATCACGAAAGAACTACAAATACCATATGGAATAGGGAGCTATTCAACCAATATTTACAAGTGAACTGCCCGATCAGATATCAGAAGTTTATTATTCAGCTACGATCCCAAAGAGCGATAACAGCAGAGACCAAAAGGAATATTAATCGACAAAATTTTCATTGCTCATTCGTTCACTTGGATTGAGAAGCTCTAATTCTTATAATTTCAAGTTGTCTGGGACTTCAGGCATGAATGTTAAGTTTGCCACATTGCATGGAGTGAAATCTTGCCGTCTCAAGGGTAATTGGTTCATAACTTAAACTGAAAATTCGCTTAAAGTGTCTTGACCAACGCTCAGAATTGAAGTTTTGCGCTAACCGGATTCGGGAGTTCGAGCTCTCTCCATGGGAAAGAAAGTCTTGACGCTTGTGATGTGCAGCATCAGCAATTCTGTCATTTAATTGTTACTAGGAGGACACTGGCCTTGGGGTTGGGGGCTCCGTAATCGATTGGGTATTCCGTAAAAAAAAGACGCCATAGCCGGACAATCTGCAGTACTGTGTCAAGTGAGCATGTACCTGCGGCACGAACGAGTGCACGTGGGTTTCCCAGCTGGATGTGTGTGTTCAGGGCGACTGTACCTCCAACAGAGAGCGAATCGAGCACGCCCTTACTTTGTCGATTCCGAGCGGGGCTTTCTTATTGTCCCTGTAGGTCCTCTCGCAGGCAGCGGTGTAGTACCGACGCATGGCCTGCTGCACGAGTCCAAACGATCGCAGGCGTCGGATGCTGCAAAGAAAATATTTTTCTTCTAGAGTCCAGCATGGCTGAGGGTGTTACTTTACGGTTAAAATCGGAGGATACTTGGATTTGAAGTCGGAGGATCTCCAAATCTAAGCAATGCTGAAGCATGCACTCGTCTTTTCATTGATTACTTGATACATTTCTTTATATGGACCTGTCGTCGCCATTTGGTTACTCAAGAGAGGAGATGAAGGAAAATTTGAGAGAAGGGCAAGTTGAAAGTACTAAAAGGGTTATGTTGGGATACTGCTTCTTCATAAAGAAATAGTCACACTGTGAAAAAAGAAAGAAAAAAGTGATTATAGACTGTCTGTTCATAGGAGAACGAACAAGGGAGAAAACAATGAGAATAGGGTGACAAAGATGTCTGGAGGGCCTAAATCAGATTATAAAGTCCTATATAATTCATTCTGAGGAGCAATGTTTATATTTGCTTCTATACAGTCCGAACACCGCGGCTTATTCGACGTAGCTATTTCACTTGTTCCCCTTATACACCTCAGCTCAAACGGGGGACTAATACAAGACGTACAGTAACGCTTTACGGCACTAGACATATTAGCTCTCCATTCTAATGCCCTGACTTTGTCCTGAGGCTGAACAGGCGTGGCCCAATGACAGCTCTGAGGCCTGTCACCCCTCACCTCCTCTGGTAACAACACTGCGGCCGTGTTGGTAACATTCTTCACGTGGCCCCGTCATGGCTCTAATGACGTCACCAAGAGAGCTGTAGTGATGTTGCGGTGCAAGACGCCCAACTTGAATCAGTTTAAATTATCAGGGACCTGGCAATAGCTAATAGAGGGCCGGGGCGCAAGTCCCGGCGGCTCTCAAGAAATGGGCCTATTGGTCCGTCTACTGCCGCCGATCTAATTTAATCTACTTCTAGTAATTTGCGATAGACAAACGTAAAGAGCAACTATAGTTAGAGTTCATGGGCGGCTGGTTAGCACATCGGCCGCCATGTGCACCACCTATTATGTACTGTCAAGAGGAATACTGTTACTTATATTTGGATTTTCACTCCAGGCCATTCTGTCTCACTTAGCGTAAAGTAATGATAAAGGTAACCAATTGCAGATAACAATGGTCATAGGTTTATTAGTAAGTTCCAGCTTACCGGTGCAGCAAAGTATGGAGCATTTAACACAAAGAACCCAAGCACAGACACTGCCCATGGCAACAGCAAGTTGGGAATTGAAGAGCACGAGTAAAACAAGGATTTATAATATTAATAGGTACTTCCACAGATGAAAGTTATGCTTTTGTTGAGTTTATCTTTTCGTCTGTCTGTCTGTCTCTTTGTCTCTCTCTGTCACCAAAATAACAGAAAAAGTTATGGACGGACCTTTGTCGTGTAATTGCTTGTTGCTGCTGTTGATGACCTTTTGGAAAGATCTAATGAAGAGTTATTTTGTTCCGAATATAGTTTCTTAAATTTACGTACAAAGGCTTCATTGACGACTCATTATTGGTTGTTCATCTTTTGTATTTTTGGAATCACAGTGACAGTTGTAGACACACAAGATGACTC
>LQNS02278096.1:29393203-29411486 GCA_001587735.2 Parhyale hawaiensis | reverse complement strand
GCAGCGTAGATATCATGCTGCTGTAGCAGTTGGAGAAGAAAAGGTGTCTGCGGAAGGATTCTTTGAGGATTTCAAGACGACAGAAAGTAACTGCGATTGCATATATACCCTTGGGAATTGTCCGCGTAAAGCTGCTGATATGGAGCAAGAAGTTTCCACACAGGATCCTGTGTAGTAAAGCACCATAATGGCTTAGAGTTGAAGAAGTTACATACAAACGTGCGTCAACTGTACAGACTGGTTCAAGCTCCTGCTCCAGCATAGTTCTGAAGCTTAGAGCCTTTGACCATTCTGAGTTGCAGGCCTAACATTCACCTATGAATCAAACTTTTTCATATGAAACTAATCACCAGCAAACAAAGCAGGCATCCAGTGCATAATATGTGAACAGTTGAAAAGTTAATCGTGGTAGAATATAGTTGTATCATTCGCTGACCACAGTCGATTTTGGTCGTGAATGGTGTTTCTTATGGTTCTCTAAGGTAGATCATGGTTGTGCAGCTAAAACCTTAATGGTTGTAATTGAGTATGTATGGTTGGGAATTATAGTTGGCAATATGGTCGAACGTTGTGACATATCTCTACCATACTGCACCCCATAAAGGTTGAATATGGAGAATACTTCGATAATAAACAACCAAAGATCTCGACCATAATCATAGTGCTACTACTATATATAATCACAACCATCATTTCCAACTGGGCGCGGATGTCAGAACGCTTAAAGATCCGCATCCGCGGATGTCCAAAAAATGACATCCGATCCATCACTCCTGTCTACAATATTTCGGCTATTTAATCTATGAAACAAAATATATTACTTCACAGAAACATCACTTGCCAGGACTATGTCTGCGAAATTTTGTATTAAGTTCCAGTATTCCTACAAGTTACGTTAACTTTTAAAATTTTGTTTGGTCTTTAGTGAGTGTTGTAAATATATTACCATTGCTCACTGATGACGTGTACTGGCATATCTTTCTACAATTAAAACATGTATTTGACATCACTAGTGCCATAGTCTACACAACATACTCAATATCCCATAGCTCCGTGACTTCATTAAGAAAAACTTTACCCTGCAGGAAATTTGAGATTTTCTGGGGTAATTTACATTTTATTTAATTTAAAATAACATTAGATTGAATAATTGGCTAAACATGAATATCATATTCTACAGCACTAAAAAACTTCATATCCAAGTAGTGCCGTGTAAAGCCAACCAAATATCCTAGCCATTTATATCCGAAATAGAGCACTATGAGAGGGCACATCTCCGCCAAGTAAGGCAATGTTAACGAAAAAAAAAAATCAAATTGACCCGGAAACCAGGATTTCCTTTCTATCATTACCAAAGTTGAGTCATTTGTGTCTCTTGATATTAATAAATGTTCCTGTAATTTTCTTGAAGATCCGTTCGCAACTTATCGAGTTATGTTCTGACAATTGCAAAGATAAACTTATCGTCAAACGCACAAAGAAAAGAACTGCTCATCACAAACAGTAATTGGTCATTTGACAATTTGTGCTTGTTAACATTCCTAACAATTCCTGCAAGTTTGATGTAGATCAGTTCATAACTTGTCAATTTTTTTTTTCTTGTTCTAACAGACGTAAAACTAATATAGAGACAAACCGAAGGACAGATCATCACAAAAAATTTGGTCATTTGCTCCATTTGCTCTTGTAACATTCTCATCAATTTCTGATAAGTCCTTGAAAATTCGTTTATTACTATTTGCGTTACGCTACCAAGAAAATTGAGAGCACTCTGGGAGCGCATACCTTCGTCAAACAAGGCAACAGTAATGAATAATTTTAATTTGTTCTAAAACTATGATTCCCTCTTCATCAGAACCAAAATTTAGTCGTTTGTGTCTTCTACCGTAAAGAAAGGTTCTTTAATTTTCTTGAAGATCCGTCTGTAAGTTCATGAGTAATGTTCTGACAAACACAAGTCAAACACACAAACGGTTGGATCGATTATCTCCCAAATTTGTGCATCTTTCAACATTTCTAACAATTCTTACAAGATCCGTTCATACCTTTAAGAGTTATAATTCTGACAAACATTTTTCCAACATTAGTCAAACATACAAACGAACGAACCGATCGTCACAAAAATTCGATCATTTATCTCCTTCAAAGTTTCAACAATTTCTGTAAATTTTATAAAGATCCATTCAAAACTTTTACAGTTATTTTGCTAACAAACATAAAATCAAGCACAGAGACACACGAACAAACAGATCGTCACAAAAGATTGGTTATATACTCTTCGAAATTAACTTAACAACTGCTGTAAATTTCATTAAAATCCGTTGGTAACTTTTTGAGTTATGGCAGTAAGAAAGAAGAGGCAGAAAAACATACGGATGAACGGATCTTCACCAAAAGTTAATCATCTGTTCCTCCTAACATACCTAACAATCTCTGTAAGTATCGTAAAAATCCGCCCAAAACTTTTTCAGTTATCTTCGTGACAGACAAAGAGATAGACAAACACAGACAAGCTCGCCAAAAACAAAACCTCCTTGCCTGAGGTAAAAATAGGAAGACAAATAAACGGTTGGGCGGATCTAAAACAGAAGTTAATCATCTGTTTGTCCTATCATACTTAACAATCCCAGTAAATTTTTTTATTAAGATCTGTGTGAAACGTTTTGAGTTATCTTAGTGACAAACATAACCTCCTAGGCTAAGGTAATGATGTCTTTTCCGCTTAAATACTCGGGAG
Organism: Parhyale hawaiensis; assembly: GCA_001587735.2. Lineage (NCBI taxonomy): Eukaryota > Metazoa > Arthropoda > Malacostraca > Amphipoda > Hyalidae > Parhyale > Parhyale hawaiensis. Next base: position 29,408,749 of record LQNS02278096.1, on the reverse strand, counting down.
ACCGCGCCTTCGGGAAACCTCTTTGCACGCCAAAGGTATATAGAAGAGAGACAGATGAATTGCATTTAAAATGGATTATACAAATTGCGAATGCTTGTATTTTATTTTTGTCATATCTAGAAGCGACCCTCAGCACCATCTAGAGACTTACTTTGACAGATCATGTTCGTTATGCATAAATTAAGAATTTACATCATTGTGAATGTAACAGGTTAAGTTTCAGGGTTCTATGTGTTAATTAAACAGCATCTAACAATAGATTGCATAAATAGGTTTACGCCTCACTTAGAAAAAAAAAGAAAGCAATGTGAGTGGACCGTCTAAGAATGGTGTAGTCTACAGCCAAACCTGTTGGGCATAACTCGCCCTCCCTATGCCAACTAATGACTCATTTAGTCTGTCGTATCCCATTCATATATTGCGCTGTACGCAGATGTGCGTAGATTCAACTTTGTCTAATGTAACCTTTGTTCGATAACAAGAGGTGATGGAAAGTACTAAAAATCATTGGCTCAAATACTCACGAGGTGTCAATAGCAGACCGGAAAATCGAGTTCTTCGGGTGCACCATGACGTCGAGGTCGCTCTTGAGCGCCTGGCGGGACACGTGGAACCGGCACGTGAGGCCACGTGTCTCGTAGTACGCGGCGCGGCCCACACCCGACGAGTACACGTCTGTGTGCAGTATACATCGCAGTATATCATTATTGACTATAACGAGTTCATCAGTAGTAGCTACACAACAATGATCAGTATACAATGTCTTTTTTTTAGCTTATTCGTTATATGTTTTTTTTCTAAAACTGTATAGTTTTGTCAGCGCTCGCATTGCCCGCTTCAGCAATCCAACAAACATATGACGACGCAAATACTGTGAAACTTGAAACAATTATATCTGTAGAGTAGATTTTTACAACTGGCCCATCTGGTGTTATTAGCCGAAAAGCTATGCAACAGTTCACAGAATACATTAATAAATCAAGTTGCATTGTACCTGGATTGTATTGATTACCGTCAACTTCAAAGTAGTCTCCTTGGGAGAGAATACACCTTGCGGATTTTCCATGTTCTGATGGCTCCCTGGATATTTTTTCATGAGATTGTTCAGTCCTGGGCGGTAATCCATACAATGTGCAACAATAGAAAAATGAGCAACAAACGCTAAACGCAATCGACTGCCACAATTTTTTTTTGAGCACGGACTACAACCGATCTGCATTCCGCCTCCGTAAGTCCTATTGCAGTATTTAAAGCATGAAATGTACGACGTTAAGACAAACGGCTATCCCAGGCATGGAATAACAGCAGACATGGGGGCAGCACGTCGGGAAAGAATCCGTGCGCGAGAAGAATTCTGGTCAGTCGACGTCAGGAAAAGGAGGGAGTTAAAGAAATGGCCGCAGAATGGGGCGTTTATCGAAGCCCTGGACCTGCGGTACGTAAAACTGTAAGGCACGGAATATGTGTTACAGATGGGGCACAGAATATGAGTTATATCGAGTGATGGAATTTACGTTACGTCGACGAACGAATTTAGAGATATCATATCAAGGCACAGATTTAAGGGTATCATATCGAGGCACGGGCTTAGGGGCATCATCGAGGTAGCAATTTAGGGGTATCATCACGGCAAGGATTTAGTGGCTCCATCGAGGCAGGGATTTAGAGGTTTCACCAAGGCAAGCATTTATGGGATTCATCGAGGCAAGGACTTAGGGGCTTCATCGAGGCAGGGATTTACAGGTATCATAGGAGCAAGGATTTAGTAGTTTCATCCAGGCAGGGATTCAGGGGTTTCACTGATGCCCGGTCTGTTTGATTAATTAAAAAGCGAACGAATTTCAATACATTATTGGTGGTACACGAACAAGCACAGGCAAATACCTATGAGGCCATATGATCCCTCATGGATGAGCTCGAAGAAGTCCCAAGTGTTCAGGACGTCGTCAGCGAAGAAATTCAAGTTTTCTGCGATGGGAGCAAACCTCGGGAAAGTCTGCGGTAAAAATCCACCTGGTTACAGTTACAACCTCGTAAACCTTACTGTATTTTCTTGTGTAATGACGAATATTATCTAAACTGCTGGCGCTTGGATTTGTTAACTCATCTGCATTAACATATATTTTACATATAAATTTATATTAGTGTTATGGCTACGCTGTTTCCAGCTGCTTACATAATAAGAGGATTTATTTCACGCTCTTGTATACTAATAGATCGAAGTGTATGTACTCAAATAATGGCATAAACATGATCACTGGACTCCGTGACTAGACAAAATCAATCGCAACATCGCTTGGCCTTACTAACCTTTAATACGCATTGTTACAAAGCCTTATTCTTAGCTTGGAAAATTGATATAAACTGCTCTCGGTACAGTGATTCCAATTATAAGGCCTGAGGCGTGTTACTTTTGACAACCTTATTGAGGCTCCGGTTTTAGCATCGTAGCTATAGTAAACTCCGCCATAAGCAATAGAAAACACAACTTCAGCAACAACCTAAATTTTCAACGTGAACCCACTTATTTATTTATTTATTTTTTTTTGCGGTTGGGAGTACTGCTTTGCTTGCACCATCGCACCCCGAGTCCCAATGGTGGTTACCGCTGAGCGGCTGAGATAGCAACACGATTTTCGAGAGATCGTTGATACTACAAGTACTGCGCACGTACACACGTAATCTTGAGCCTGCAGCTGACGCGAGTCTAAAAGCAAGAACGTTTCACTTTCCTGGAACAAAAGTTTCTGTGACCGTGACTACATCTTAACGTGTTTGAGCATCACAATAAAATGTACGTACGTTATTGCGAGCTAAAACTCACTCGAAATTAGGAGAGATATTCCAAACTGTGCGTTGGCCTGCAGTTGCCGTTAAAGGATTTAGCAGTTGCAGCTTAGATTTTAAGCCACTTGGGACCGTGAAATTTAGCTAAGCCGAAGTTGTGCCTCGTAGCGACAAAATTGGATGAGTAAGGAGAAACGTTCCCTCGTTTCGACTCTCGTCAGCAGCGGGCCTTAGGTTTGTGACTGCAACATGCCACAGTTATTCAGTCCGAAGCTAATTGCAAATTATATAAACTCGTACTGTAATAGGTTTGATAATAGAATGCATACTGTATAACTAACCTCGCTCTCGAGGAAAAAACATTAGTTTTTCATTATGTAAACTGATCGCCCGAATGTTGACAAGCAGCATTCGACTCACAACAGTAAACATCGAACATACCGTATGCGTGCAATGGAGAAATTTCATATAGGCCACCAGTACCGACGCCTTTTCAAAAGTTGAGCTCGTTATGTAGCAGATCAATGGGAAAATACCTATAGTTGAGTATGGCTGCACTGTTACGCCGGGACCACACTATGCATTCACACGGACAACCTGCTGCGAGGATGCGAGACTCGGACGTGATGATTGTATGCTCCAGTATCTATGATACCAATTATAAATATGTATCTAAACGGTATGCGAGCTGTTCATCCCAGCAACCAGTTGAATGTGAGAATGCATATGTGATCCCGGCACTTGGCTCGCAAAAACTACAAATATATTCATGCACCACTCGTGCTGAGGACGTGAGAAACGCATAAGGAGTATACGCACGAGGGGTGAGTGAGCTGAGTCTGCAAACAATGACGCAATTGCAGGCGTGTTTCCGTCTTTATTAGAAGTGGAGCATTCCTGAGAGCACATACCTCTGCCAAGCCAGGCAATGTAAAAAAAAAATTCAACTTGGTCCTGAACCAGCATTTCCTTTTTATCGACATCAAAATGTGGGCTTTTGTGCCTCACGACATTACTACCAGTTCTACAAGTTTCTTGATACTCAGTCAATAAATTTTTGAGTTATGTTCTGACAAACACAAAGATAAACATTAGTCACACAGAGAACAGATGAATCGATCATCACCAAATTCGGTCATTTGTGCTTTTTTAACATTCTAACAATTCCTGCAAATTTTATGAGCACCCGTTATAAACTTTGTCTTATGTTACTGACAAGCATAAATATACAAAAAAAAAACAGATCATCACAAATATTTGGTCGTTTGCTCCTAGTAACATCTCCTGCAACTTCTGTAAAGTTCATGAAGATTCAATCATAACTTTTTGAATAATGGCACCAAGATAAAGAGGTAGAGAAACAGATATACAAACGGTCAAGCGGATCTTCACCAAAGTTAATCATCTGTTCCTTCTAGCATATCTAACAATCCCTATAGATTTAGTAAAGATCCTCCATAACGTTTTGAGTTATCTTTGCGACAGACATCGGTGTAGCCTAATGATGGCATCCAATATGTACAACGATGCACAGAATACAATAATGCCAGTGATCGATATTCTTCGTTTATAACCATTTATTGGATTGGTGAAAAACGCTTATTCAAGAATAGAATAGTTTTAGGCAAGTAATATAGGTGGTAATTTTCACAGTACAGGGTTAATTTAGTCCTTCGTTCTTAGTTGGGGCCGTCAATGGCAACTCTGGCCAATCTCTGGAATCTTCGTTCACTCCTCGTTAAGACAGCTATTAGCACCAGGACTCTAATAGCGGAAATAAAGAGACAGCAGAGATGGCTCACATACAATTCACAACGATACACCTTTCGCATCTATATCATCTTTGGGGCAATATGGCTGACGCCAGCTCCGGTGGGCCTGTTACAGTGTGTTTGTTTCGTATTATTTTTGCTGCAACATGAAGTTTCCCAAGGAAAAAAATATGTCTGTGTGTCATTTCTCATCATTTTCTATCCAACAAAGTATGTCAAACCATTAAATTCAGAGGTTCGTTAAAACGAATCTTTACCATCATTTGGCCAAGTTTCTAACGGAACACATTGAAAAACTACCGATCTTGCACATATCACTTCAAAATGCAAACGACCTTTCAGCACGTGTTGCGTGGCGTGGTGTTCTGTGGCGCATGTGCAAACGGGGCCTTATTTAGACTGCACTATGACATACTAAGCATGTTTGGTCACTAGGTACATATGGCAGTTTCGGTAGAAGTGTTCATCAAGGGACACATCAATAGCTTCACCAGTTTGTGAAGCATCATTAAAGATGGAAGCAAGTATATTGTATCAACAAGATAAACCTACTGTAGATGGTCCTCTAGCGAGCAATGGACTTAAAGTGAAGAAGCCACGTGAGAAATATATCAGTAAAATACTATGAACATTATTCATTTCATAGATATGAAAACTGAACAATGTTTGTGCACCAACACTATTGTCACCAAGTAGCTAATCCGTAATAGAAATTACACACACAATTTCCCACCATAATAAACCTGCTGTAGATGGTGTTCTTGCGGGCAATGGGCGTGACCTCATCAAGGCGCTTCATGAGCTCCTCAGCTGAGTCGATAGGCGTTGATCTGCACCGCAAATATTGCATAATAAAAAAAATTATTCAAAGTAAAGCTGGTTAATTGTACGAAACTTCGCCTAAGTTGTCAGTATGGTCTTGTTTTAAGTTAAAGTTTGTTTCTACATCAAAAAAATAAAAATTGACAAATGACAAACAATGAAAAGTTGTACGTGATATACCTACAGTATTTGTCTCATAAAGATACTGTTCAGTAGTGCACGAATAAGCGCACAGACATATTTTAGCGTCTATGTTATTCCTATACTAAGTGATTTCAATCGATAGGCAAAGTACTCAGTGATAACCATCAAGAAAGTGAATTGATAAACACAGTAAATGTCTTCCGTGGACTACCTATGGTACATGGACGTCAAAACGACAACAATGAAAGTCAAATAAACACGAACCGCCACCTCACTTTCCAATTGTTTTGTCATCTTGTAGACTTGTGGCTGTGTGTGTATCAAAGATATACTGAAATGCTAGACGCGTAATTACAGTAATTGGCTTTACGATCGTTGATAGCAGTGTTTCGGATATCGCTTCATATCTGCAGAACCTTGAAACGATGAAAACTTTTCAGTTTCGGTAATTGAAACGGATGAAGCCTTCAGACAACCAGACCACATTGGGAAAAGTACGCATACCTTCTAGGCACCGTGAGGAAGGCGATGATGTTACCCTGGTAGAAGGCGTAGAGCGAGATCACTACGTACAGTACGAATGTAGCCAAGATCCGGGAGGACAGTCTTGTGGGCAGACGAGACACTGAACAACCTGAAATTATGATCAATGTCGTTACGATAATTAATATTCTCCTAGATTGGGATACAGAGGCGATGGGTGTCGGCTACAGCCGTGCGCTTCTCGGAGCTGGACCTAGCGCAGTGGTATCTGCAGCACGAACATATTGCATGCAAATTTAACAGTTGGTGGGAGCGGTTCACTGTACCTACAGTTTGAGCAAGCATTTCTGCCCAAAAGTTTATTTTTTATACGGTTCTCGCCAGTTTCTTCAGGATCCAGATACTTCGATAAAAAACTTAAACATGAAGATGTTAATTATTGTACGAGTATTTGAGTATTATCCCAATGATAGAGGTCCCTCTCACAATTTGAACTTGGATGTTATTGACACAATCGTAAACGAAAAATATTTTGAAAGATATTTTTTGCAAACAGCGCTGTGTTAAATGCATTGGGATAGGACCGAACAGCAAAAGGCTTCTGCTGGAAACCTTTTTTAGGTTCCTCAAAAAATAATGGCAGTTCAAGTGTTGTCTTCGGAAACATAGTCTCAGTACTGTATTCTCATTATACTGAATTTTAGATCCATTTCGACATTCTTCATAATTATTGACGTGTGCACTTTAATAATTTTCTACTTATTTCAGATGGGAACCAAATTTCTTGAAGTATAGACGCAATTATTTATAGATATTAAGGAATACCTGTTCTCACTTTTCCTTGTATGAGTTCAATTTTGATGGCAGCGCCTCCTAAACTCCTTGCAATAAAAACGGAGCCTGAGGGAGAGATGCACAGTTCATTTAGAAAAAATAGTTGTGTCAAATTTGGGTGTATGCGCTGCCCTCCTAAATTTCAAGGTTCGTGACGTCAAAATTACATCACGCCACTGTGGAAATACCAAAGATTCCTCGCTGCAACAGTGGCGTGACGTAATTGTGACGTCACAAACCTGAAAATTTAGGGGTGTAGCGCATATACTCAAATTTGACACAAGTATTTTCTGTAAATGAACTGTGGAGAGAAGCTTCCAGAAGGGATCACGCAGTACGGAGGTGCTTTGATGAATTCCGAAGGGAAGACGAGGGCTTTGAAACTGAAAAATGTGAAGGACGGTCTTGCAAATGAACAATAAAGCAACTGCCGAACAAAACTTAAGCCAAAGTGTCAGAGAAATATCGCTGTCGTTTGGTGTCGCTCCTTTAACAATCTCGGGCCATTTGTGAAGTATTGGTAAGATGAAAAAACTCGATAAAATGGGCACCCATGTGCGCTCAATGAAAATAAGAAATTTAGCGTTATGAAATGTGCTCTATAGCTATGATGCGGAATGGCAATAATTATTTTCTTGACCGACTAGTCTCCCGAGACGAAAAATGGCTCTTTACGATAACCATGAACATTCAGGCCAACGGTTGATCGTTATGAGCCTTCTAAACATTTCCACAGCTAAAACTTCATCTTCAAAAGATGAAGGTAACTGCCTGGTGGTTGGTTACTGGAATTGTCCACAGCTTTCTGGAAGCCAATCAAAGCATTACAGAAGAAGTTTACTGCAATCAGCTCACTGAAATACATGCATCATTGCTTGAAAAAAAAAGAGACCTGCAGTGGTGAAAAGGCGTAGCCCAATTCTACTCTATGATAATGCTAGGCCCCATGTTGCCAGAAGAACGTTGCGGAAGCTCACCGACTTGGGATGAGAGATTTTACCACATCCTCCATGTTTTTCCAATCTATGATTCATTAAATGCTATATCATTTTTTAAGTATACAAACAGATTTCTACGTGATAAACTTCCAGGTCACAAACAAGCGGTGAAACCAGGTTTCATTTTTTCTTCTCTAGCATCAAAGCCAACGAGTTTTTATTAACGGCGAAAAAAATTAAATAATCTATATTTTGATCAATGGAAGAGATGTATGTATGTTCATGGCTCATGCTTCAAATAGGTTGAACGTTTTTATTGTTAATTTTTCGAATAAAAAATAAAGCTATTAGGCTATATTTTTACCAACCTAATATCCATCCAAGAATCTTGATAATTCTAGCCAGTTGATTTTAGACGACCTCGAGAGTTATTGCTGCATCATCAAAGGGAGGAAAATGTCATGAAAATTTAATATCACCTAATATCTAATGAGAAACAAGTACGCGGGACAGGGAGATGTCCCAGGATCGCCACTGATAAGAAAATGCAATGAGGTATATGTGTGGCGAGCATATTACCATTAGGCTCCGAAACACAGCAAGTCTGGTCGAAACTAACTTTGTACCAAGAAGAACTTCAGTGCCGTTTCCACACTCCTCACAGGGACGAGTTGACACGTAGCACCGTCACTGTAAAATGAAACGAAACTGCTAGTACAAGATTCACCTAAGCCAGTAGCATCACAGTACTATTGTTATTAGAGTAGTTGAAAATGGGCACGTCGCCTTATGAACTAGAGCACTCTGAGAGCGCATAACTCCGCCAAGTGAGGCAAGGGTAGCAAAAAATTCAAATTGGTTCTGAAACAGTAATTTTCTTTGTATAAACTCCAAAATCTAACCATTTGTGCCTTTTTATATTAATAACAGCTTGTTTAATTTTCTTGAAGATCCGGTCCTAACTTTTTGAGTTATGCTGTTAACAAACGTTATGACAAACATAAGTCAAACATACAAACGAACCAACCGATCTGCACCAAAATTTGATCATTTATGTCTTTTAACATTACTAACAAACCCTATAAATTTCATAAAGATCCATTGAATATTTTTTGAGTTATTGTGCCAACAAGCACAAAATTAAAACAGTGACAAAGAACGAACAAACAAACAAACCAACGGATCATTACCAAAATTTGGTCATATACTCTTTGTTATATACCTCACAACTCATGTTAATTTTTTCAAAATCCATTCATAACTTTTTGAGTTATGGCATCGAGAAAAATGAGGCAGACAAACAAACAAACGGATGAACATATCTTTACCAAAAGTTAATCATCTGTTCCTCCTAACATACCTAACAATCCCTGTAAATTTCATCCAAATCGGTTCATAACTTTTTGAGTTATCTTGGTGACAGACAGACAAACACGACGAAAACAACCTCCTTGGCGGAGGTAAGAAAGCTATCTTGACCCATTACGGAGCTACGTCGAGCACAGTCCGACAATCGTAGAAATCTCTACTAGTCTAACATCAGATGAGATCATTATGGAGGGCATGAAAAATAGCAAGCATGGCGAAGTACGGACAGAACAATAATTGTTACGAAGTTTATTTACTGTTGAAGTAACCAACTCACTGTTAGCCACCCAGCTGATCACGGACTGCAGCATCATCTCTGCACAAGATGAGCGGCATTCGTAACGTCGCCTGGACCTCGTCCGAAGTATCATCAAAGTTATCAAAGGAATAATGGAGTCTGTGTAGCTGCTTGTTAATACTAACTTTTTGTACCCTAGTTCTGTTTATCAACCAACAGCGCTCGCTGAGATTTCGAGAAAGGAAGCAATAGGGGTATTTTAGGTGCCAACGATTGGTGCAGGGAAGAGATGCTCCCTTGACTTGACTTATGTGGAACTTCAGATAGGAACGTTCCTAACACATCTTTGCAAAGTATCATAGTTGTTTGCAGCTGCTCGATTACGTTTGAGACGTCTGCCTGCAGTCTCGATTTTACGAACTGGAAGTGAGTTTTTAGCCATCTCCAGAGTGAGAAATTTGGATTTTAACGATTAAAACTCGGCTTCAAGTTGTCGAAGAAAGTGTATCTGTATCAAATCCGGTTACCGCAAGCCTTGCGGCCGTAACTTAGCCCACTACTGACCAGCGGTTCTTAAGAGAAGCACTTCAAAAATAACTGTTAATGGCGGTGGTAGAGGGTTAGTCAACTTTGATATCGCAATAAGTGTCACCTGTAAAGTCTAGAAAATGGCGAACCCATCGATGTAGGAGTGAAGCCCACTGAGGAAAGGTTGCAGTAGGTATATAAAAAAATCGTTCACCTAGATACAGAAGACGGCAGCAGACCGTCAATCACTGAAATCTTAATTAAGGTGGCTTTATTCAAACTGCTTGTAGCAAAGCATGGATCACCTTAATTTGAATATTACCGATAGCTGCAGTGATTATTGCCACTACTTTTTCCCTATGTTTGCCAGTAACCCCTCATTTTCCGAATGAAACATCGGTGTTACTAGAAGTAAAGCAGTTAGAAGTAGCTGACTGCTTCTTCTATTATTCAGATGCTAAAGGGTCACAACAGTAAATCTTTAGGGCTCTGTAGGCTGTGAAATGACAATGTGCACAGCATCCAAGTGAGATAAAAGGAATATTATTTTTTCCTCTGTATTTTATATCAGGCAGCACCCAGTGCAGCTACGCCTCTTCAGGATTGTTAAATCCACGGTTAAGTCGTCAGATGGAGGAACTTCGATGCTTCGATGCTCGATTGTTGGCTGAAAATTCCTCGGCTAGCGATGTTTTTCGGAGGATGTTATGGCAGCGTAGCAACGCTCCTATAGTCTCAAGTGTGGAGACTGGAAACTCCAACATGACGAGCCACGTGGTATCATATGTTGCGGCTCAGTAACGGAGACTGCTCCTGGTGCGACGCATTTTGTAGCGCTATTGCTGACAGCACCATGCAGGGTTCATCAGAGTCCTTACAGATGCACTCCACCAGCAGCTTAGCACAAGCTCTACGATAAGATTCTACCAGCCGCAGCTACAACTCAGCATAAAACAAGCACCCTTAGCAATTGCTGAACAGACTTTGAGCGGAAGAGCAACGATTGGCAGCCATAATAATAATAACAATAATAATAATAATAACAGTGATACTAATATTATTATTAAATCACACCAGACTGGCGACGTGGGAATGAAGAAACTCCATGAGGTTGTAAATCCCCATGCAACCAGCCCAGTGAGTGAAGAAAAAAAGAAAGAGAAGTTCCGAGATCACCGAATAGCTCTGTGTACAGATCGTTTAAAGCTGCCAATACCCGCCATCAAGACCATTCCAAACATCCACGCCCATTGGAAAAAACGAACAAGAATACTGGCCCGGATGGCATCGTCACGGTTCCAAGGCAAACTCATGACGATCACCATTACGCCGAGTATGCCTCACCCGAATAAATGGCTCCGGAAGAAAATCAGACAGTGGATGACTGGGGCAGTTATAAATTTTATACAAGAAGCAGACCCTACCAAGGCACAACACCATACAGCATGAACGCACATCGACGAACCACTGTGTCAAGCAAACACAAATGACAATTGGTAGCAGAACCCCAGACTACTGAGCACTGTTCCAGAAGAGGGATGACATAGTAAATAAAGCAGCGACGTGTCAATTCTACCGAGCCAAACACCATCCAAACACTCCTCATCAGACTAATTTTCTGTGATGCACGTGAGGCAACCGAACGAATGTGAGGCTCAAACGCCAACTTGGATCAAAAGTGACACCAAGATTGCCGAGTCATCAACCACAGGAAGTGACACACCATCAAGTATGAGTGCAGAGAAAGAAGCTCTTACTGTACGTTTCCTGGACATGAGCATTGTCTTAGTCTTGCCGCATTTAGCCCCATCCCCCACCTAGAACACGAGGAATCAATCACTTCAAAATCATGCTGAATGGATTCTGAAACCTCCAACCTATCACAGGCTTATCGCAAATAGCCAGCAAAGTAATATCATCAGCGTAACCAACAAGTAAATTATTAACAAGATCAAACATGCTTGGTGTATATACAATGAATAACAAAGGGCCCAGAACACTACCCTGTGGGACACCAGAAACCACGTCCAAAAACTCACTCCTCTTCCATTAACAACCAGACATTGACGTCTGTCAGATAAATACTGACAAATTGCCGCAAAAACTGAACACCAATACCCATCAATCTCAGCTTATGGAGCAGCCAAAAGTGGTTCACGCGATCAGAAGCAGCACTAAAGTCAAGCTCTATCAACCTTGCCTCATGGCCCCATCAAAAGCCAGCTGCAACACATGAGAAATATGAAGCAGAGCATCACAAGATCCCAAGTCCTTACGAAAGCCATATTGTGTTGGGGAAGGACACCCTCCTACTTCTAAAGAAAGCGACCCAACCTCTACGCAATCAACCTCTCATAAACTTTCGACAAAACAGGTCTGATCGAGATGGATCTATAGTCTGAGGTTCGGGTTGAAACAGGGCCCTTCGAAACAGGCGTCACAAGAGAAACACGTCAGCATTCCGGGAAAGAACCAAGCCGTAGCATCCGACGGAACACAGAAGCAAGTGGGGTTGCGAGTATACCAGCTCCCCTCCGAAGAAAGAGATTAAACATACCCGATGGATCAGTGCCCTCATAAGGGTCCAAGTGAAGAAGAAGGCGATTCACTTCAGAAGATCTGCACGCAAAAACTGGAGAACCTCGGCTCGGGATCACACGCTAAAGGAATGCGCACCCGGTCCAGCTAGGCTCTGCTTCCCATCATAGTAGCGCTACAAAAGGTCCGCCTTGGCAGCGGGGTCCGCAGCAAGATCACCACCAGCACCAATTAAAAGGGGGGACAGAAGAGCTCACACCAAGCACAGCGCTCTTCAAGATGAACCTCTACTTATGTGCGCTAATAGATAAAGCTCACAACTCCCTGGGCCTCAAATTATGCTCCCTCTCAGCTTCCTCATAAGTAGCACCAGCTAGACGCTGCAGTTCCCTGAAACGCTGGAAGTCAACAGCAGACCGGCTAGTACGCCAACGGGCATATGCCTCCCGCTACAACTGGTGCGCCCTTTCCAGGCATCATCAAACCAGGGCTCATCGCCTGTCCTGACCGTTATGAAGCGGGAAGGGACATAGGCGCACCATGTCAGAGAAAAACCGGTCCAAAGTAGACCCGGGATCAAGAGACTCTCACAACACCCCAAGTAGCGCAAGGATGGCGCCAGAGACGGTGTCCCAATTCACTCTGGACTTCAAAATATTTCACGCCTAATAGTGACTCTGGAGACCAGCTGATCGACTTGCAGCGTCGCAAAGAGAGCACCATGGTCCGAGGAACCAATGGGAGACACCACTGACACTCCAACCAAATCAGGAACATCAGTCACCAGAATGTCAAGAACACCTACCATCAAATGGGTGGGACCCTCAACTAACTGCTCACAACCAGAGGCACCCGCAAAATCGAAAGCTGCATGACCATGACAATCGGTCCTCCCAGAGCCTAGCCATTCCAAATGGTGACTATTAAAATCGCCCATAAAAACAAAAGCAGAACGCATATCCGATGACTGAATCCTAGCCATTGCATCTAAGAGACAATCAAAGACCTTATCATCAGCAGACGGGCTACGATATGCTGAAAACAAATAAAAGTTCCTGAATGAGCCACAGACTTAATGCACTATCACCTCACAACATGGAAACTCATATTCACTCTGCCTTGACACAACAACACCTTTTCAAACGTATGCAGCCAGACCCCTGAATCCAGGGCATGAGCCCCGCAACCGCAGCAGTGGCTTTTCAAAATTCGGGATCATCAGCTCAGAAACATGACGACGGCTTGAGACGAGCGTCTCCGAACATAGCGCCAGATCATAATTGGGAGAGGTTACGGTGAGCTCAGCCCCATTACCATAGAGGTCTCGAACATTAGTGCATAAGATGCTGCAGGAGCGAGACCCAGAACCACGAGGACCGAGGTTCACCTCCACGTCCGGATATCTTAAAGGTCAAAGCTTCCCAGGCCATTTTAAGCTGACTTCTTCTCACTTCCGCTCCATCTATATAATTAAGCTCCGCATATCAGCGGCCATCGACCATGCTTGAGGGCATTAATGACCATCGCTTTGGCGTAGACTTTTCTCCCTTTCTTTTTTATTTTTTTCCTTTCTTTTTCTCTTTCGTCTTCCATTTTTTCTCTTCTCGTTTCTCCATTCCTCTACATCCTACTAACATAATGGCAATAGCTCATAAAAGACCGGGGTGTAAGTCCCGGTGTCTTTTTGGGAATGGGTCTTTTGGCTCGTCTACTGCCGCCTATCTAATCTAATGTAATCTATCTAGCAGGCACGCAGAAAGCAATAAATAAAGAGAAACCGTAAACAAAGGAAATCATAAAAAATTCACAAGATAAAACAACTCGACAGTCATGATAGCTACGAAAGCGGCCAGCTATCCACGTACCCCAGACCCTGCCATCACCAGTACGGGCTTTGGCCGAAAAGAGGAAGAAGAGAGAGGAAAGGAAAAGAGTATCAGGTGGTACTACCTGAGGGAAGAGAAAGAGGAGCAGACTGCGGAAGACTGGGTACCCAGCTATGGCACCAGCCTGTTCATCTCCTCTCAAAATCACCTTCTCTGCAGGAACTGCGGCTAGCTGCAACATCCCCTGCGGAGAAGGCACTCGGGACCCTTGGGTTTGTGAAGCTCAACTATATTGTGGCAGGCAATGGGCCTGCCAGAATATACCCTTGAGGGTATATTAATAATGTTATTGATAATGAAGATATTTATTTTCTTGTATCGGTGCAGTTCCCAACAATCAAGGCGCAGCACCCTGATATATTCATGCTTCTAAGTAAAAGCATTAAAGCTAATACATGGGACAAGATTTAGCATTGATTTGGGGAATTAATCAAGTAGGTAGTGAAAACCAGTTAAAAACTAAAGAAGTAGCACAATTTTCGCCTGACATTTTTGTTTAATACTTTTTTACCCTATGATAAAATGAAAATTTAAAAACTTAAAATAGATGTATTCCACTTTGAAGTAGGGTACACGTCTTATGTGGGGTATCATTGCTATAGGTAACCCATTGAGTAGACACAAAGCTGCGCCCATTCAGTAATCGCCTCCACCTCGCTATACTAGGCTGTAAGAACACACACAGAAGAAACCGCTTTAATTTGCTGCCATGCCGAGGTCAAACTAGTGATGGGGCGGATATCCGCATTCGCGGATGTCCAAAAAATGATATCCGACCCATCACTAGGTCAAACTATCTCACCTCGCAGTGCTGCTGCGGCGGCGACGACTGGTGTGGGAGGTGGGCAGGAACTCGACGACATGGAGGGCAACACCGCTCACCACCACACCCAATAAGATGCAGCCCCACACCTGGTGTTGTAAATTGGTGGAAGTGATACCTTACTCAATAGATATTACCGAAGCTCAAGCTCTTCTGCATACAGTGCGGCGAAATAAATAATCGTAGACCATGAAATTGTTTATTTAAAAAAATCTAGCAAAGCAAATCTCGGGGAAAAAGACGACTCAGGGGGCAACTAATATGTAGAAACATTCAAGTACTTGAATGGCTTCAACGACGTACCTATAACGGGACTCTTTGAAAGAGACCCCAATGATCGCTTGCGAAACAACGGTCAAAAACTCAAGCATAAAGCTCGAAGAAC